>JBAWJQ010003087.1:0-40448 GCA_037783105.1 Bactrocera zonata | reverse complement strand
GATAGGTTATCAGACCATTCCGACGTCAAATTCATAAACCTATAACTTATTATCAATGATAATGATGCGTTTAAAGCATGTAGGGTTTTCAGCGACGTCAATCATCTCTTTTGTAAACTCTACTCTATGTCAGTTTTGCAAAGGTTTCGTTATCTTTTGGTACGAGTCTTGCAATGATACGCATCATACCCAAAACATTAACTAAAATGTGTGGAGTCCATCCTTAAAGGATGTTGAAATTTTCCGCTGTCTCTCAGACAAGTATTCGATGACTTGCCGACCTTCATTGTATACTCTCTGCCACTCAAATATTTGTTTTCGTGATAAAACAGTCGCCAGAACACTTCTACTTTTTTTAAAGGATTCCTTAACAGTGTTTCCATTTTCACAGAACACTTGAGAATCAGGCAAACTTTTCCACAGTAAAGTACTTTACCAAAGTAAAGGTTTGTGCCAATTTAGCGAAAAGTGTGAAGACACGAGGTGTTTTCCAAAAATAATAGGGATTTCAATTATTTTTTTAATTTTATCGATTTCGTGGTCGTTGTCGCTTTCAAAAAAGTTCCCTTCGATGTTATGCACTTATGCCAGCGCTTCTTCCAGTCGTCGAAACATTTCTAAAATTTCGGAATAGCTCTTTTAGCCGTTTTCATCTGGTTTTAGCCAAATATCAAGCTAAGAATATGTCATAAATTTTGTATTTTCCACCAAATTTCGTATGTGGAAGGCTTACGTCGATTCATTTTTATCAAAAACACATGCCTGCGAGTGGTAAAAAGCCTTCAAAGGCGGTCGAGAGATCGTTGAAGACATGTCTCGTTCTAGACGAACTTCGATATCTTCAACTAATGAAAATATTAAAAAATTTAAGGCTTGTATTTGTAAGCAGATATATTTGGACATGCTTGATCAGGCGAATTCCGTTTCCACATTCATGAACAACATTATAAATGCCGATAATACATGGCCACATCAAAGAGATGATCATCGTTTTTTCGTTATTCGTGGTTTTGTACATCATGAATTTGTTGCGGAGGGACAGACGGTGAATAAGGAATTTGACCGAATTTAAAGCCAAAACCGCAATGAATACCATCTTTCAACCATCGTATTGACCTTATTTATTTTTTCTTGTTCTCCAAACTGAAATTGCCGTTCCTCGGAACCCGTTTTCTATCTATCGAATAGATAAAACCAAATTCGCTGAAGGAGCTGAAGGCCATTTCAAAAAGTGCTTATGAAAAGTGTTTCGAGGACTGGAAAAATCGTTGGCATAAGTGTATTACATCTGGTGGGGATTACTTTGAAGGCGATAAAATAAATATTGATGTATAATTAAGTACTTTTCGTTTTGTTTAAAAATTTTGGGTATTTGTTGTCACAATGGGTATCAGTATAATAAAAAAACTGGCATTGGGCTCTCAATAACCGAGAAATTTTAAATATTCCCTTTTTCTTTCAGAACACACCTTAAACATCGATGCGGTTGGCGCGCGTAGCTTAATTAGACTAATTTGACCAGTTTAAAAAAAAATAGTTTATTGTGGACTTTCCTAACAGCCGATTATAAATAAACAACATACCAAATTATACATCGTGGTGTTTTGATGACTTATGAGGACGTGAAAGCATTTCATAGATGGATCTAATGCTCACATTTCTTTATTTTTTTCTTAAAATATACTCAAATACATTATTACGTGTGAGTGTGTCTGATTGTGCAACTTATTCTTATTTCCGCTGCAATTATTTTGCAATTTTACACTTGCCATCACGCCTTTACTTTTTGGCTTATGAAGAACTTTCCGGCGTGCAGGTTGAACTACATGCCTGGCCTTCGCGCAGCAACAACGTTACAACAACTCAACTTCGTTACACGTATCACTTTCTTTAGCTTTTCGACTTTCGCACAGCCGACGTGTGGCAATAAAAAGGTGCAATGCAACACTATAAAATAGAACTTTTCTACGCGTGTATGTGTGTGCATTGATAGCTGTGTATGCGCAGGAAGAAGTTGTAAATTCGCCTAATCTGTAAAAGTTTTCATATTTTTATTTACCAATGATTTTTTGTGTTGTTGAAGGAAATTTAGCATTTGGCACACGTTTGACACCTTTCATACTTTGACTTGCTGTTTCCACAATTTCCCATTTATTTGCCGTTGTTCACTTGCCCTTCTCCCCGTCTCTCTCTCTCATACTCCTCCTTAGACGAAACAAAGTTCTGCAACAATTTGGCAACAATGAACAAATCGAGCAAACAAAGTACACAGTAATGCCACAGGCTTCCACACCTCCTCAGGTAAGCACACAGCGATATATTTATATACTTATATTTATATGCATGTATATGTGTATTACTCATATTCTCATTCTTATGCTGTGTTACGTGCCATTTGGCATTTGCATATTTTCACAATTTGATATGCTACTTTCTGTCGTGCCCACACATACATACATGCAAGTGGGGCATGCAACCCATTTTTCACTTTGCTCGCACAGAGTCAAGCTCAGGTTGCTCCCTGTTGTATTAGAAGTTGTTAGCTCAATTTATTTTTTCCTTTTGGGTGTACTTTATATACACACATACACATACCTACACAAACAGGCAAGTACATGCCTCGGCATTTTTTGAGCACATTTCCATTTACACTTTCATTTATCATAAAGATGAGAGTATATTTTTCGCGCAAACGTGATTTTAGAAAACGCTTCTTTATTGGCTCGTGCTAAGCTTAGCAGTTTATGCAACATATTTTACGCACAAATTTTGGTTGATGAATTGTGCGTTAAAATAAAATGTAGTAAATCCTGAACACGTACAAACAAATTACATTTCGCTGATTTGTATTTTTCCTGGTTCGTGACCGGGAAGTGGATTCACTGGAATTAATTAACTTTAGGTCATTTATTCTTCAGAAATTAAATGGAATTATGGGTGCCCTTGATTATAGGGTCCGGATTTGGATGTTCCAATATACAAATAAGAAGCTGATTTAAGTACGATTACAGCATCTATAAGGATTGCTCCAAATTAATATTATTGCTAGTAAATTATATTCATCATTACGACTACACCCGTTTGAGCTTTTTATCTCTAATAAAACATTTGAGTTTGGCTCCTCCAAATTGTCATCTGATCAAATTAGACTGCTTAAACTGTTTATTTAAAATTTTGTATTTCCAATGGAGAAGGCTAAGAAATCATTAAAAACAGCGCAAAAATTTTTTAGGATGTCTACTCTATCATGAAATCAAAATATTTGAGTAGTTCGTAGCATTCACCGAATTTTGTAAAGTTATGGAAAACTTGTCTCAAGCGAGTCGCCCATTCATCTCTGTAAATGATGATAAAAGATAAGCACATTTGAAGAAACAATGCTACAAATCAACGTATGATCATCAGAGAGATGGCAGAGGGTCTCAAAATATCTCATGTATGGATTTAACCATTTTGGTTAATGTTTTGGGTATGCAGCATATCAATGTTAGACTTGCACCAGAATGCCTAACGAATGATGCTCACAAAATGAGCTGAAACCCGCAAACGACTTTAAGGGTGGTGAAATATCAAGATTATCATGTTATCTTTAATTACATTGGTGTGGTTGAATCGATTTCAAAGTATCAAACGACCAATAAGGAAAACTACTTGATCGTTAAAGACCTCTACTTGCAGCCATTCATTGGAAACGACCGGATTTTGGGGCAGAGAACTTATAGATGCGCTAACACATTCTTGTATGATTGTGATTGACTATTTGATTAAATACCAAGAGAGAATCATCGCTCAGCTACCGTATTCATTATGTTTGGGTCACAGTGATCTTTTTCTGTCTTTTGAAGACTCCGAATGCTACTGGAATGTTGTATTAAATGTTGGTAAGCTTGCGTTGGCTCAGGACCCCATTTTATAGGTGATAAAAAAAAACATTTTTATTAAAATAGGTTATAGCTTTTCTTTTCCATACTTCACACAGTGAGTAATTTTTACAGAGCTTGGTTAGAGGGGAAATTTTTATGATTTGTTTTTTTTTTTTCTTTCGGAAAAGGCATGTCTGTTATATTTAGTATATATTTAAAGGTTATAATTTTCATAAGTTGTATTAGGTCTTCTCTTTCTAAAACGTGTGAAAAATATGCCGTATCCATTGATACTGTTGATAGTTTTTGGCTTTAAACGATCGTCAACTGCAATCTGTTACACGACTGTTCGATAATTTTTTAGCCAACGCAACCAAAAAGAACGCCCTTATGTATTTGAATTCTACATTGACAATGAGTCAGATAAATGGACAAGAAAACATCCCACGGAGCCAAGTCCGATGTATACTGTGGTTTGTCGATGGAATTCGTTGCGTTCTTGGCTTTAAATTTGGTTACAATCGTGGCTCGATGCGATGGTGCTTTATCATCGTGTAATTTTCATGAGTTTTTTCTTCCAATTGATTTAGACGGATCGAATGATTGCTGACTTGTTTGCATTTCAAACTCATAAGCGTAGGTCTCATCGGCAGTTATAATGCTCTCTATGAATGTGGAATCGGAATTCGATCGATCAAGCATGTCCAAAGAGACCTGTTTACGGTAGTCGTTTTTTTAAAAGAATCAGACAAGTCGAGCAAGAACTCGTTTCTTCCCCAAAATATCCACCAAAATCATTCGAACAGACTCGCAAGAGATGTCGAGCTCTCTTGCCATCTCTCTAATACTTGCCAGATAATTTTCAAGCACGATATTCTTCACATTTTTAATATTATCACCAGTTGAAGAGGTCGAAGGGCGTCCAGAACGATGCATATCTTTAACGATCTCTTGACCGTCTTTAGGCTGTGTTTTTTTAATCGCAACGATTTCGCACGCAAAATTTGATTAGAAATGCAAAATTTAAAACCAATTCTTTGTTCAATAGTTTAACCATGGTAAAAATCGCACCGCAATACTGAGGTGTACCGACTTAAGCAGCTGCTGTAAATAAACTGATCTCAAGATCCCGCCCGTATTTGGCATAGTAATTAAGGATGGTCCTATAAACATAGTAAAATACATTTTTTGAAAATTATACCCAGGGAATTTAAATTACCATTACCAGGTAATTTTTTGTCATAATGTAGATATAAAAGACTGAAAAATTGGCCAACCAGCATGACCTGTGAAGAAATAAGAAACATTGTTTAAATATTTTTATCCTCTTTCTATAAAATACTTTTGAAACAATTCTTTATCTGCCTCCAGTTTATGGGAACTGCAACACTTTGAACTCTATTCTTTTACCATAAAAATTATATATAAAAGCAAAAACAACAAGTGGTATAATACTATTATACTTGAAACTCTTTATACCAGTTTATTTCATTTATACCAGATGATTGCTCGATTTGCCCATTTTCAAGATTATATGAACTGTCTGTCATCGTAACCATTTGACTTTATGAAATTCTTCACGTCAAAACTATTTCTAAGCCTAAAAATTGTGAAAAATTAATTGCATAGCTCTTAAAGGCCTCCTAATTTCAAACATTGCCTTCACAACAAAATAATCGCTTGCTCATTTTTCATTAGCGGTTTAACCAGTTACGCTTGGGCTAATGTGGTGAAATAGTATCAGAAATTAAAATTTGTTGCTCGCAAATGAATTAAACAATTTTACTAATATCCTTGTGATGATAAATGCCATTAACTTTAAATCCATGTGCTGCGCTGAGTACTCGTACAGCTAATGAGCATTTAATTGCACAAAAACAAAAATCGATTTTGACAAAATGACACAAACAGACCGACTGATTAGAGGATTACACACTTGATTGCAGGATTTCAGCCGCAGAAAAGCGCACTAATCGGATTCGAGCGAAAACATATGTACACAATAACTCCACACGCAAACGCACAAGTGTGCACACACACGCACAAGCATGCATATGTATATTAAGTAATATCCGCTTAGGCGCGCTGACATGTATTCGAGTGTGGATCTACATGTGTATCTGTGGACGCAACACACTCGCGCCCAAAATGCACACAAAATTAATTTCGGTTTCAGCAGGCTGCTAATCTATCTGATTTGTTTTTCAAGTGGCTTGTAAACCAGCTGTACATTTGTGGTGGCGATGGCGGCTGTTTTGACGATGGCTGATAAAATCAAATTAGTTGTGAAAACACGAAAACGAAAAAAACACCGTATTTGCAGCATACAACATGTATGCCTGTGAGTGTGAGTGTGTGTGTAAATGCGAATTGCAAATTTGGTCATCTGATAAATGAGTGGTTGCTAAGCCAATGGGCATCTGATTTCCAATTGAATGAGTACATTAGAGCGGAGCGGTTCACATTTCATGGCTCACATTGCTAGCTTTTGCGATGGGGCAACTCTAATACTTTGCAGAGTAACCTAATCAACAGAAATCTAAATGCAAGATGACGACGTGAATATCGCAAGAAAATTGTTTTTTTAGTCATTTTTTCAGGATACCGTTGTACAGTAGAAATATTTCGGCTCTCTAGAGTAAGTTGTTCGAAGAGTATATTATAATTGGTTGTTCCAGAAGTCAGATTTTGGAAACTGTCTAGAAATTTTATAATTTTTGAATCGAATGTGTTTCTTACACCGATTTAAGATCCTTATACATAGATAGTAGTTCAAAACTCTTTGAAAACTCGATAACAAACCATAAGTTTAAAAATCGATTAAAAATCAAGCATTCGCCAAATTATCAAAGGGTTCTTGAGTAACTGAAAAAGTTTGGCTAATATTAATTTGTGAATAGTCAGGCTAAAAAATAATCTTAAAAAATAATCAATAAAAAGTCTGATCAAAAATGACCCGGACTAGACTTTTCCATTTAAACTGCAAGCGCAAACCGAAACCATAAAATGCTTTTCAAGGGTTGGCATAACCTCTTTTCGGTTCAAGTTAAGTTTGTTATCCATACGTCAAATAGAGTCAGTTTACGATGGACAGATTTTTCTGGCGTTTTCACCATTTAAAATGAGTCAACAAGAGTTTGCTTGAAATTTTGTATTTTCACTGGAAGTATTTAAGTGGCACAAATTATTAAGTCAAGTTCGTAAAGTTGATGCAAACTTGCCTCATAAGAATTGTCTCTCCACTTCTGTTAACGACGCCTCTATTAACGACGATAACAACCAAATAACCAAAAAGTTAAAGAAACAGGGCTTGAAAATCGTTTTGTTGGCATCAGAGATAAATTTCCGGTTAATGTTTTGGGTACGAATCATGTCAATGATAGACCCATACCAAAAGACCAGAATCCTTTCCTAAAACGACGTCATGTAGAGTTCTCAAAGGAGAGGCTTGACAGGGTAGCTGAAAACCCTATACTATTCAAACACATATGACGTTGAAACTCTCAATCAATCTAGCAAATGTTGCCCCAAAAATTGGTTAAAACCAAAGAAACCTAAATTCTCAGAAAGCAGTGTATCTTCCGATATATAAAATGTATACCACAAGAAATTACTCTATCATATTTTTGCATAAAAAGCTCAAGTTCTCGCACAAAATCGAATAGAGTACTTTAGGGTTCGTTAAGGGGTTACATGGATTTGCGCGTTTCAAAACATCGATTTTTTCTTATCTTATCAAATTCTAGAATACTTCTTGAATATTGTCCTAAATTTTCAAGTTGATACGAGTAACATTTTCCGAGATGCAGCCTTGGGAGCATGTGCTCTCGAGGACATCTAGACTAAGTACGCCGTCTTTAAACGTGTTTTTCTCGAAACTGTGTTTTTGAAGTCGGTTGGCAAGACTTCTCGAGAACTACGCGTTCTTCATGAAATTTGGAAGAAGAGTTTTTTTTCGATTAAAACTATTTGAAAAATACATGTCGCTAAATTTTCATCAAGACTTTCATTTTTTGTAAAAATGTTTGCCAAAAATCCAATTTTTAGTTTTTTTCCTTCGTCCAAGTTCTAAGTTAAGGTTTTAAAAAGACACATATTTTTCACTCTAGATGATCCTGTAAGGAGTTATCCTGTAAGCTCGGGCGCATCTTTTTACCGAGGGGTCACCGGAAATGGGGTCGCAATGGCCGAGTTAAAAATATTTCAGAATTCTGTTGTTAATAGTGTAGGTTTGAATCAATAAAGAAATCGAATTAAATATTTAATTTTTTTATATGAGAAAAAAATTGTTGAAAGAAGCCAAGTAACCCTTCAAATTGTGAGATCTTGAAAAACTCCTCAATACTGTATAGTAGCTTTTTCTTTGAGTCATTTTTAAAATAATACGATATTTGCCTGTGATATTTTTAATCCGAATCCTTGTAGCCTAAGTCATTGTGGATATGTATTTTACAGAGACTTTGTTTCTCTCACTCCGCAGTATCACAGTTTTCGTCCATTGTTCCAAAGTGGTGCTAATTGGTTCGCTTGATATATCAAAAAAAGCTTTTCGAATTTTCTTTTTTGGTCCTTGGAGTCTACAGGCTTACATATTTTATTTATTACACCACATACGTGCTGAAATTATTACTTGGAATTTTAAGTGACTTTTTAAAAGTTCTTCCGCTCTCTAAAAATAATATGTGAAATAATTAAAACCTATCAGCTGTTGGTAATGTCATATCGGCTAATATTATGCTAAGATATGGGCATAACACAGAGTTAATTTTAAGTACCCGATAAATGAATGTCTCCGCTCAGTACTTCATTAAAACTTCGCTAATGTGACGTCACCACAATTGTACTCAATTTAAGAGAGAACAGGTTCCCCCAAAGTTTTACTATGTGTATGTGTAGATAATTTGCCGTTTTACTTTTCACATTTTTGCTCAAAATATTAGCAAACTTTGAATGAACTTGCCACAAGCGCGTTTCATATTCAAAATAATGCGCTATGAAATTAAGTCTCTCAGCAATTTCAGCGTTGTTGTTATTTTTGTTATTTTGATTGTTTGCAGTTGTGAATGCACGTGTTATGTCAACTAATATTGAAGTACAGTTATGAGTCACTATAGCTCAGTCACAGACACACTCACACGCACGCAACCGACAACAACAACAACAACCGCCAGGTTTAAAGCGCGCATTTAACCCCGCTGACGAAACACGCATTTCTAAGGCTTCAGCAGCGGAAGAATATTTTAATAAAACAACAATAGCAATAAAGGCGAGCAAAAACTTTGCCATTGAACCATGAAGTGCAAATGGTGTGGCGCACATATAAATATAGAGACTTTCATATACATGCATATGTAAGTATGTATGTGTGCGTGTATTTGTATGTGTGGAGAGGAGGGCAGAATGCGAAATGTTGGCATCCGCTGAGCAACAATGCTGCTGTTGGTGACATGCTGCGGCCACACTGATGTGCAACCGCACTGATGTTGTTTCTCGTTATCTTGTTGTTGTTGTTGTAAGTATTGTTGCTGCACATGCGATATGCATGCCAATACGAATGCCGGTGACACTGACAGCTATAACAACAACAACGACAACTGCCAGCAGCAGCGCGCCAAAAGTGGTGGAGTGCGAGGCAGCAAACAGCAACAGTCGTGGCAGCACATTCAACAAACATACATATGCACACATACATACATACACACATTTGTGCGGCTGGGTAATGTATACGCACAACCTCAGCGCTGGTAAAAGGATATGCTTTGTTGGGGTTGCGGTTCTTCGCGCTGCCACATCCCGAGAGATATGCAGCAGCGGCAGCAACACAGCGCAGCGGTTTTAGTAGAAAATTCACAGCGACAAAAAAACTATATATAACACAAAGGAGAGCTTTAGAATAACAACAACTATAGCAAAAACAATAACGACAAGAACAACATTGGTGACATGACGGGATATTGCGGCGCAACGCCGGGGCAAGCAAAACAAACGAAAGGAAGGCATTAACAGCAACCAAAGTAACAGCCGAAAACCCCAAATGAATGTGGCTGGCTGAATATATGTACATATATATGCATGTGTGTGTGTATATGTATATATAAGTATCTGTGCGTGCAGTTATATCCAAATATATGCGTCCGTGTGGCAAACTGTGCGATTGACATTGCGGCAATTGCGCCAAACTACCACACAATCACACATTCATATCTACGGTAAATGTCCATAAGTATGTATGTATGCGCTTGAAAACACACGCCGGTGTCGCAGCGCTTCGCATTTTTGAATTTGCTGACCAGCCGTGCAACAACTGCAGCCCGACGAGCGACAAATAAAACAACAACAGCAACAGCTTGTATAATCAAGCCGTTGTTATGCGCTGCGTGCACTTCATCACCCGGGATATCGAAATTCACGTGTGGTTTTCAGATTAATTACTCGAAATGTGTTTCCAAATGCACGAAAACGACGACGAGAACGCACAGCCGGCAAAACAAGCGCAAGGCCGTAATGCCAAAATGCAATAACAACGCAATGACAGGCGGTACGCGGCCGCGTGCATGTGACGCAGCGACAGTGCGAGCGAAAATTAAGCACAAATCCGCAAGGTTGTTTTTGTTAATGCACATTTTGTTTATTTATTTTCATTTTTGGTTAGCACTTAGTAAGCCGGCGATTTGGTGGGGGAGCACGTGAGGGTGGCTGCGCGAAGTGCGAATTAATGAAAATCCTTTGTAAATACTTCGCGGATTTGCGTGGTCTCTGTGCTGGGGTGGCGGTTCGCTTGCTAGGGGTGGCAAAATATTAGCAAAACTGTCTCCTGGCCGTTGTGTAAAAGATATAAAATTTATTTAAGCCTTGTGACAACAAAGTGCATATGCTCGAAAGACAATATTTGGCGGGTATGCCCTTTGCCATAAATGTAATTAAAATGTAAAAAGTGTCTGTTGTAAGCTCGGTTAAACTTTTTGAAATATTGCTTAATTCTGCGTGGGAAACGTAGTTGATTTCGCTCGCATCTAATAAATAAAATCGAAACCTTTTTTTTAGCAGACAGAAAGTTATTTGAAAGATCTAAGAACAAAAGAAAGTTGGTGGTAGCTCGAGGTACGAAGAAAACGGCGAATGTGGAGACAACGCGTAGCAAGTTTGCCATCGGCTTCATTGATTTGATTAATCGATCAATTTTGAGAAATTCTGAGAACTAACCTAAATTTTCATGTATGAAATGCTTGAGATGTACCTTTTATATCCTTAGAGTTCGAATTGGATAGATGATCCAATTTAAAATCTTCGAAAATCATTCTCTGTTTTTGATGTTTGGTCAGTTAAAGCATCCTTCGGATTATCTTTGTCTTTACAGCGCTTTAAGGATCTACACGGATATTAGGAAATATCTTCTTGGTGTCAGCAAAGAATGTTTCAAAACACTGGATACTCTCTTTTATAGATTTCTTTACAAAATCTGATGGTCCTGAAACTGTGAACTAATAGATTTAACATAGTAGTTTCTTCTCATGAAGACATTAAGAAATTTATAACACATATGCCTATAAAGAATAGGGAATCGGAGGAAGATGAACCCCTTCACTCCGTTGGAGAAATCAGGTAAAGCAGAACCGGGCTGCACTTGGTACTTCGAATTGGCGTCAAATTGCGAAATGAAGAAACGACTGTTGCGTTGCTGTAAACTAAAAAAAGAAGAAAAGAGCCAACCTATCTACATCGACAGGTTGAACTCCAATATTTACTCCGAAAGTCCAGTTGCTATAATGACTTCGAACTCATTGACTGTTCTCTCAAAACTAGTCAAGAAGTACATAACCTCATTAGAAAAGACTTCAAACTTTTTCCTTATGATTTCGATATGTGTTCCCGATCACAGCGGAATCGTCGGAAACAACAAAGCCGATGAGCTGGCTAGGCAGGACACTCTTTCCATAATTCCATTAGATAATAATGGAGTCGGATCTCAGTTATCTTCTTGAGTTCGACTTTTGCAGCTCTAGTGAGCTCAACAGGCGCTAGTAAACAACGAAAACATGGTCGAACATGAGACCCATTGGCCCAAAGTGAACCTTAAGAGGTTCGCCGAACTACTGGCTCTTAACAAATGCAATCTCGTCACAATTAAAAGGGTTCTGAGTGGATACTACCTAATGGGTTTTACCGCGATGCGGCTATATATTCTGTCAGACTCTCTTTACCAAAGCTTTATGCAGGAAGGCGAGGTGGAATAATCTTGTTACTTCCTTCTCTATTGCCCAGCATTTGCAGACTGATATTAAAATATCCCGGTAGACACAGCTTTGAGGAGCCTAGCGAAGTTTCTGGGTTTAATATTACCCGTCGTAATAAATTTGTGGTAAGCTCAAATCGTTTCGTCGATAAAGGAGGATCTAGTGATTTAGCTTTTATTAGTTCATGAGTAAAACAACGGTCGAAGTGAGATTCTTGGATTTTGGATCAACCCTACGACGTAACCTTACCTGGACTACGAGTACACTATTATAACATAGCTCTTGTGACTACCGCAAAGCGTTGCTCTCTTTTGGAGAGTTTTGAGAATATGAGAACGTTTCTAGTGAGAATCTAGCAGAATCGCATTGGCGTCTCTGTCAGAGCTTGCTCAAATGAGAAAAGTTTTGCTGTGGTAACTCGCAATTTATCGGAGAGAGAGAGACTAGTAAAGGATAAATAGGGAAGTTCGCGATAATGAGCAAAAAAGGTCCTATCGTTTTAACTCAGACTTAACAAAAATAATATTGAAAGATTATCATAATAAAAGGAGAGAGAAAGGACGGAACTGTTATTGTGTGATCCGTAAGCCAAAAAACTGCAATAAGAAAAAATTAAAAATTTGTTCTCACTCGGTTTATTCGTGAATTGGAAAACCTTGTAATACCAGAAACTCCAGAAGATTTTACTCTCCGTTTCTCCTCACTTTTCAATAACAATAACACAGGAAATCCATTGAGATTTAATGAGCCGTACCGACTTTTCTACTAAAAAGCATCACTTCCGCTGCTCATTGCCTAATAACGTGGCCAACGGTGAGTAGCCACAGCCATCAGCTTCACACCTCTTGGGAATTTGTTGCGCTTAAGTAATACGAAGCTCATCAAACAGGATAATAGTGAGTGGTGCACATGAAATTGTCCGAAAACTTTTCCGACGCACTATAAACATACAAAGTGAGCGTCGTCACACGTGCAAGTGTAAGTGCATTTCTCTAGAGAATTTGAGGTTTGAAGTTCATTCTTATGTGTCTGGTGTTTGCAACTTTCTCATAAATTGCTCAAGTTCCCTGAGTGTATTTTATACGCTTGACTTGCTCGCTTTATGATTTACTTACTGAAGTACTATATACTTATATGTAAGTATGTATGCATTTATGTGAGTGGATAAGTGTACTATGTAAAGTGTGAGCAGCAAGTATGTGCTGCAAAGTAACTGTAGTATTACTGTTTTATTCACAGTTTTTTATGTAAAAAAGTGTATTTGTATACAAGAAAAAAGTCAGAACTAAATAAATATGTATGTGAAAGGTATACATAGCAGTTTTTAATGTGTAAAGGTGTGCCTGTGGCATGATCTCCCGTGTTGTTTGTCATGTGACAGATCATTTGTCCAAAAGCTAAATTTTATTTAACATATCGCACACACACACTCACATGCACATACACTTAGTTGCCCCAAAATACTTTTATTCTGCACCACCTTTGTCTTCTTGAAAGCTATCCCTTTGCATGCGGAAACTTTCGGACCTGAGGTGTCGATTTCACTGCTTCGTTTGTGCCACACTCAGCTGCATTTACATACGTACACATGTGCACATACATATGTGTACTTGTTGTTGCGAATTTCTAGAAACCCTGCAGACTGTTTGTCTCTGCATTGCTGCTCACTGGACGCTTGTCATTTCGTTTCTTGCTCCGCTATGCTCAACTCGAATGAACTTTGATCGCCGCCTGTATGTGGTACATATGAAGGTGGCTGCTGTTGTTGTTGTTGTTGCTGCTGTGTCGCTCTTGTCATTTCATGCCCCACTTGCATGCTGTCAGGACACATTAGATACAGAAACAGATGTGGGTTATGATTATTAAAATGATAACGATGCTGATGGGGATGACACGCTTCAGAATTTATGTATCACACGGACGCAATGAATACGCAAATGTATGCGTGTTTGTTTGTATGCTGCGCTAGTGTGCAAGTGTTTGTGCTGTTAAATTAATGCGCAAATATTTCAATGCAACGAGGTCAACCTAAAGTGTTGTGGATGTCAAAGGTATAAACATTTATTTTAGCACACATACATACATATTTATATCGTGTATTTTAGTACACTTCCGTTAAAAATATTAGTAGCGGTTTTTAAGCATGACATTTTAGTTCAATCAAAGGTTGAATACAATGTGTACCAACTTTTTCTTCTTCTTTTTAATTGGCGTAGACACCGCTTACGCGATTATAGCCGAGTCAACAACAGCGCGCCAGTCGTTTCTTCTTTTCGCCACGTGGCGCCAATTGGATATCCCAAGCGAAGCCAGGTCCTTCTCCACTTGGTCCTTCCAACGGAGTGGAGGTCTTCCTCTTCCTCTGCTTCCCCCGGCGGGTACTGCGTCGAATAACCTAGCCAGCGTAGTCGCTGTCTTTTAATTCGCTGAACTATGTCAATGTCGTCGTACATCTCGTACAGCTCATCGTTCCATCGAATGCGATATTCGCCGTGGCCAATGCGCAAAGGACCATAAATCTTTCGCAGAACCTTTCTCTCGAAAACTCGTAACGTCGACTCATCGGTTGTTGTCATCGTCCAAGAATCCCTACCATATAGCAGGACGTGAATTATGAACGACTTACAGAGTTTGATTTTTGTTCGTCGAGAGAGGACTTTACTTCTCAATTTCCTACTAAGTCCGAAGTAGCACCTGTTGGCAAGAGTAATTTTACATTGGATTCCCAGGTTGACATTGTTGGTGGTGTTAATACTGGTTCCTAAATAGACGAAATTATCTACAACTTCAAAGTTATGGCTGTCAACAGTGACGTGAGAGCCAAGTCGCAAATGCGACGACTGTTTGTTTGATGACAGGAGATATTTCGTCTCGCCCTCGTTCACTGCCAGACCCATTTGCTTTGTAGTGTGTACCAACACTATCCGTAAATACTAAAGTCCTCGACTAAGTTTTCTTTGAAACCTAAGTGGTAACCCCAACATTGCTCTTCAGTGAAAAAAATATATTCATTAACCTACATTAGTGTTATCGCCTTCAAAATAGTACCATTGAATATTTTGCACTTATACCAGCGCTTCTTCCAATCATCAATCCCCGATGAAGTCGATCAGCCTTAACCCATTTGGCGATATTTCATAAGGGAGGCTAAATTTACCAACCATTGTGCCAAAAGATACCTTCTTTACGCACCCCGAATGTAATAGTCGCCAATCTCGATTTTGACACAGTGGCGAGGGAAGCTTTCATGTCACATCGTCCTTTTCTTCTGTCGAAGTCTATCTCCCACTTCAAACCAGACATTGAATTTAGGGCTCCTTCATATGGCCACTTTAGTAAATGCCACAGTCCTTCTACCCTCAGGCCTTGTTCCCAATTAAGGGACTGACCATTATAGGTACATGCACTTAAGTCGTTCTCCTTAACACTTTTGCAGGGGTCATCATCAAAAGAGGGGTCTATCATCCGAGGCTATTTTCTTCACTTCATTGGTAATGTTTCTAATGTGGCGGGTCCCAAACCCAGCGCACAACCCTGAGGAGAGATGGTTCGTCTTCTCACTTTAGCTTGCCTTCAAACGGATGTTCTTTGGCTGTCCAGAAGATACTTTGTATAAGACCTGAAGTCGTGATCTGCTTGATCCATATGTGAAAGAATCATTTCTGGCCACTCATGAAAGAATGGCGCTCAGAGAACCTTCCCCACTTGCGTAAACTTCTACACATGACTCCAGTCTCCATCATTCTTCTTCATCATCATTATCAGATAACTATAAAATTATGCTTTTTTTCTCACTCTTTCGGCTCGATTAAATACGGCTTATCTCAAATTCCGACAAATCAAAAAGTTCTATGAAAAAACTAATATTTGGCAAAGTTGTAGACAAATGAAAAAGTCGTTAACTTTTAGTTTAACACTTTTTCCAAAAACTTCAAAATATATGAGAAAAAAATAATCTTTAAATTTTTTTTAATAATTTTTTTTTAGATTTTTTTTTCTGAAATTTGCTGTAAACTTAGCTTTCTATATTCGAAAAGTATTAAAATTTTATTTCGAATATTTTTTTCTCCTTATTATGACTTAACATCGGAAATTATCATGTCAACAATTGTCTGTTTATAATAATTCTATAAAAAAAAAAAATAAAATTCGTTCCTGGATGACTATGAATCTTGAATTAGTCACCATATACACTGTGTATATATTAATAAATTTATTTTACAGCAAGCTGCTAATATTATGAGTAGCACTGTATATACCTTCGAGCCATAAAATATTACACTGAAGCTTAGCAGCATCATAAATGGGTCGCATTAATTTCTCACATTCACGCAACCCTTGCTCAAATAATAAGCTCAACAAATCTAATTTCATAAAACATTCTTTCATTCTTTGTTTTACGACTTAAATTTTTTAAGTTAAATGTGCTACACTTACTCACTGCATTTGCTCATAAAAAACTGAAATTAAATTTTTAACTTCTCCGAAGTCAGGCAGAAACGCATTGTTGGAACAAAGCAAATATTTATTTTGTTAAAATATGCAACAACCAAACACTTAAACTTTTCGCCGCTCCCTCCCACTCTGGGTACCCACGTAAGCACACTTTTGGGCGCGCCTCAACGACTCCCACTTTCAGCGTTGGCTTGGGTGCATACATACTATATTTTTCTGTAACACAATACATAATTTGCATAGCCAATTTAATGAGCGGGTAATTATGGCCGCACACTTCCTCCTCCATGATCCGTCGCCGGTATAGCGCGCCGTCAACGGGAAAGCGCGCGGTGTTGCGCGTCTCTTACCTGGTTCAGCGCCGAGCTTTTATGCTTATGCCGGCAAGATTCGCACGAAAAGAAGAAGTTTCTTGTTATTTTTGCTACACTATGTTTTTGCCGACGCATAACAATTAGGGAAAACTGTAAAAGTATACATTTAATGCGGGTCAAGTTGCTCTAATGGCCGCTAGCAGTGCACCTTTGTCGGGCGCTAGCTTAGTTGATAAGTGCCTCCAATGCTGCACACACACACAGGCACGCGTGCACACTGCCAAAGGGTAACTTTTTCATGCGACTACTTAACATTCGAGCGCTTCGAGTGCTCGCAAGTGTTAAAAAAGCGTTGTAATTACCAGTTTCAGCTGCGCTTAGAGAGAGTTGCCCGCTAAATACTGGCAACTGGGTTCTGGGTGGCGGTGGGTGTCTTCACAGACACTCACATACACATAATAGTTGAACTTCTGTTGTTGTTATTTCGCAGTTTGTTTGGCGCATTAATATTTGTTGGCATAATAAATCTTTTTTTGTTGTTGTTTTTGGTTTTTGTTCGATGCAAGCAGCTAAAACTTTTATTCTTGCTTCGTTGGTGGAATCTTTGTGATGGTCAAAACTTTTGATAAGCAGAAATTAAAATGTGGCTAATTTATAATTTTGTTGCATTTCGGTGTTTTTGGGTTGCAAGTTGTTAAAATAAAAGTGATCTGAATTGCGCTGAAAAAGTAGTAATTTAACATGCAGTTGAAGAAATCAAAGGTACTCGGATGAGATATTGGGATAATTTAATTTAAAATATGGCAACTGAAATTGTCTTTTTTAATTAAAATCAGGGTGATGTAGAGGCAGTGATATTTCACGATGCTTGAGTTCTATTTCATCAAGGTTTATTTTGGATAGTTTTAATCCCTGGCAAGCATTTGTAGTCCTCTGAGAACGTATCATAAATTCTATCAACTGTTCGTGAAAAACTTAAAATTCAAACGATCTCGACTTCATTGAAACTCTCTACGTCTTTACAATGGTGGTTCTTTCTCCTTATATGGTCTTTTCCGAAGTTGATGTTTTTGACCGTGGTTACTTGATTTATACCGAGTTTTGTTTACTATTTCATATTAAACAGACTTTAATTAGAAAATTTTGTTCACCGATGAATCTCACTTTGGTTGAATGGGGACGTTAATGAACAAAATTTTCGCCTTTGGAGTTATGAAAATCCACAAGCCATTGTTGAAACGCCGTTTCACTCTCAAAAATTAATTGGTGGTCTATGGGTAGAGGGAATCATCTATATTTCATATAAATTAATCTAAATTGGAGGATATTGATGTGAACAACATTTGGTACCGACAAGGCAGGGATACGTGCATACAGCCAACGAAGCCTGTGGCTTGGCGTCTAACCTAACCTATATACATCCCTTACCTCTCCCACGGAACCAATCCATTAAGTAATACTTCATGAGGGAGAAGAAGACATTTAAGTATTTTCTATTGGACTACAGACTGACTAACTTTTCACAGAGGACTTGTACATAAGTGTTGCCAATTTTCTACCGTGAAATTACAGCCAAGTATAGGTCTCAGCTTTTTCCCTAAACTTACATAAATAATCATAGTCTTTTATGCACTATATACGCTACGAACAGTACGGACTAAAATCTTGCCGAAATTTGGTACCCATGTTGTCTATCTAACCACGAATGGATGTCCGAAATCTGTCTGTGGGTTCACCGTCTTTTGGATGCAGTTTGACACCATTTCTGCCATATTGTGGTATATTGGTTTTCTCCCCTCATTTGACTGCTGTAGATGGCTCTGAAAATTTATATACTCACGCGAATTCTTCTCCTTGATTGTCAATGGGCACCATATTGGCTAATACTTGAACATCGCCGTTTGATTTTGTTCGGAAAGCAATTATCAAAGGTATTGCAAAAAGTCTATGGGGGTATTCAGATCGAACTTGTTAGTCTGGTAGTTCATTAGTTGATACTTCGTTAAAACACTTAACTGTGAACATACTTTTTGCTGTACATCAGTAGTGGGTGTAAATTTTGTTTCAAAACAGCTGATTCAATTATATTAAAAACTTATTTTGAAAAATTTGTCAGAAACTAATTTGCATTAGACAGCAAATGTATTTTTTCGCAATGTATTAAGTTAATTTTTAATGACGAAAAAACTGTCATGCTTGCCAGTCTGGTACTTCGTTACTCGGTAAAACGATAATCAGTTAATTTTACAAAACCAAAAACCACGTAAAAAACTACCGAGTAACGACTAACGAATTAACAAAGCTGGTCTGAATACCCCTTATGTATTCTTATTAGTCTAGAATATGATTTTGTATCTATGATCTCATTATCTTAGCTATTAAAAATTGTCGATTCGAATTAGATAGTTAGGTCAAATCCGGAGATTTTGCTTGTGCGCGAATATTTTGCCAAAAAAACCAATTAAAAGTACTGCATCTACCATATTTCCCAAACCAGGCCCACTGCGACTTTTTTTTTCCTAGAACTGTAGAGGTTCATGAAAGAACAACACTACGCTGGGATTAAAGGGATAAAAACTGCATCGAAGGAGGAGGTAAACAAGTTCGAATAAATTATTTCTTTCACTGCTCCTAGGGTTTGAATAAAAACTGGTAGAAGTTTTATATATCTGGAGGTGATTCCTTGGAAAAGGTCAAAATGGCAGTGAAATAATCTCGTATTCTTCTAGGGTGAGTTAAATTTGTTCTCCCATTTTCCTTGAGCTTATGAGCATTTCATCTATTTTCTGCTGAGCCAGCTTTGTATCTTATATGTGCTGCTTCTTCGTTTAAAGTGATTTCTTCTCATTTCTTACACACCAAACTTCAAATGGACTAATTACGGCAACATATTGTTAGATGCACCACTACTTTCACCCTTCAACTTTCGGAAGGATATCGTGTCCTTAATTAAGGATCAACTATTTAAGCTCATAAATTTAAAACTTTCGGAAATTATTAACACACATCCGCAACTAACTACGAGCGCAAGCCATCACACGCATTAGTTTTGAAATTTTCTTTCGAATCCTCGAAACAAGAAACGCAAAACACCGAAAACAAAACTAAAATATGCCTGTCGCCAAAGGCAACAATAAACTTTAGACATTAGCGCAATAATGATAACATGCCACTTACAAGTGACATGGAGCCACTAACAGCATCCACATAAATGCATGCGTGTATGTGTGTGGGTGTGTGCGCATAAAGTCAAGTTCTCGTAAATATTCCGTCAACGGTGGAATTCAACGCACCAAACACATTTCAGCATTAATCATTACGCTTATCACCGAACATAACAACACGCCACAAATGTCAACTCCAGCTGCGGCGGCCGCACTGGCAGGCTTCCACGCTGCGGCACATTACCCATATAAGCGGCATTCCAAGGATGTCATAAAATTTTACTACTACAACTCGTTGTACGCTAACATGCATACTTCGCACTTACAATCAGCCGTCGGAGGCGCAACAAAAAACGCAAATGCGTATGCGAACGCGCTCGTTTGTCGTTGCGGCCCTACGTGTACGAGCGTGTGTAGGCGCGCACAAAAAATTGCTAACAACTATAAACTTTAATAATAACTTTTAATGCCATACCTGCTTGAGTTCTATGCACGCCGCTCTCCGGCTGCCGTCCGCCGACCGTCGCTTGCCGCAGTTTCACAGAGCACTTATGCCTCGAAGCACTGCGTCATCGTGTAAATCAAATGTATAGTAAGACTCAAGCGTTACACCCACATATGGCACTAATTAGACGCATACCATCAGCAATTCCATTTATTAGACACATAAATGTGGCGCGTTTCAGCCCCATAGGAAATATGACGAACGACTAGGTTGTTTTTGGGGCGGTTACATCTAACATTTTCTGACTGGCACAGCATCTCATTTCATCCCTTTTTATTAGATTCAAATTATGAGCACCATCCCTCTTTTCGCTTAACTCTTCTCTACTCAGTGATTTCTTCAAAGAAAATAAGATTTTTATTTATTAGCACACGGCTAGAAGTGTCTTAGGAAAAAAGGCGATAGTAGAGTGTGTCGTCAGGAACAAGCAACTTCCCTTATACTGGATGCAAGGTCACAAAGGCAGCCTTGGCATTGAGAAGGTAGACGAGATTACTGAGAGTAGTGTAAGGCTGCCACAACCGTGACCGACATTGGTTGAAAAAGGTATCGTTTATGAGGCCGAAGGAACAAGCTCTGACATGCTGAAGGATGACTATTTCTCATAAAGTATGTAATGGCACCCATCTGGAAGGTAGTCTATGCGTAGCGTTTTACTACCAGACTAATCTAAGCTAAAGCTCTTCCAATGTTGACAATCTAGGAAAAATCCTTTTTACTCGAAATAAATAACAATCTACTTAACATACTGTGGTGTAGTTTAGTATCGGGTTATACCTAATGCTTCGTAGCACTTCGAATTCATTTTCACTAAAGTGATACTAGCCTTAAACTCATTGACATTGCATTCAGAGTTGGTCAAGGAGTGTCTAACCTCATTATCAATAGCATCGACTCTCTTTGTGATAAGACTGGTATAGGTGTCAGGCCACAGCGGAATCGCAGGCAACTGTAAAGCTGAAGCTAGCAAAGAAAAGCACACTAGAATCATCACCAGTTGAATGGCAGTTGGGCTTAGCGGGAGATTGGCCAGCGGTACATGCGCTGTCACAAAATCCTTTTGGGCCAAGAACTATCGCAAGAGGTCTTGTCATCTCTTTGCTCTCATTAAAACTAGAGATTTTAACAGGCAATTGACTTCTTCACGTCCATGCTGTAAGGGTTGAAATCTTACCAGTCTGCAGAATGGTATGGAAGAAGACGAGGTGGAAACAACTATACGCTTCCTTCTTGACTGACCCGCGCTTGTGAGGTCTAGGCTCAAACACTTTGGAGCGCATACTTTCAGACATTTGCATGGAATGGAAATTAAACGCCAGTTAAACGTTCGAACGCAAGAGTTCTTTTTTCTGTGGCTTCACAATCGACTACATATAACAATTCATGTGCGATCTCTCTATATCAGCCATCTTACCTAACCTACCCTAACGTAAAGCTATTTCATTAGTTTCATGCAGATGGTTTTAATACGCGAACAATGTGGAATGTTACAACACAAATCTTTTATATTAATTTTGAGATATTAACTCGGTCTAGACTCCATTCCACCTCACAGCGAGAGATATTGGTTGTTAAGAATTCACTTAGTTTCGTCAATCGAGAATTCATGTCTTTTCTACTAATCCAGAAATATGGTTCTTTCACGATTTTAAGTGACTCACGGACCTGAAAGAGTTCCTAAACTTGTGAATAATTTGCCCCAATACATTTTATATTATCTACTCAAGTTCTGTCTTTCTGAACCAGCATCACTCTATGTGCGATTAAATTCCTCATTTGCTTGGCAGTTTGATCAATATTAGATGGAGACATAGCCTTAATCTTGACTGCCTTACTTTCCAAATGCAATATAAATATAATTTTCCAACCGCCAAAGAAATTCACCACAAATAACCATCTCAAGCGAACCTCTTAGCTTTTTACGACTGCGGAGACAACAAAAGTTGTAGCGAAATCATTGCCTTTATAATCGAGCAGAAGGTAATAAAAAATGCGAAGAAGGAAACAGCCGCAGGAATTGCCCGGCCATAAGTGTGAGTAGTTGACATAAAAAGCATATTAGATGGCAATGAGGCGTTGGCGAACAAAAGCAAACTGCGGGAGGTGTGAAAATTTTTAAGGCCTCTGACAGCGAATAAATTCAGTGTGCCGTTCTGTCTGCATTGCAAGCTTAATAGCAAGCAATTGACTGCAGCGCACTGACACACGACTGTACATTTTATGAATATTGAAATATAGGCATGTGATGTTGAGAATGTGCTGGCCTGAGTGTTTGTCTACCGGCCTGCTCCACATCTCCTTTATAATGACAATTCTTCGCACTTCGCCGATCGTTCACTTTTTCACTTGCCGACTGTAAATTAAAGTGCCTTGTATGAAATGTGTCTATGATTTTATTGTTGGCAATAACAAGTGCATTTAGATGTGACACTTGTATTTTATAGGCAGTTTGTGCGTTCTTTTTAAAGCAGGAAAAAAAGGAATTCGTCGTTCACATATTTGTTTTTTTATATGTATGTTTGTCATATATCTCATATGTAGGTATATAGATAGGTGTCAACCCTGTATTCAGTCCTGGATCTTAGAGAGAGAGATAGAGATGAATCACAGACAAGCGTGTGAAATACTTGTGTCTATCGTCTTTCAAAATTGCGCTCCTCTTTAAATATAAACTCTTCCAGTTCTTACAGAAATCGGAAGAACCCTTCAGGAAAATTACTCTCTTTGGTAGAGATTTATGCTACCATTCCCATTGTTTTCACGCTTAGATGGCGAGTAGAGTAACGTCCTGGTATATTCTTCCCATCCATTATGAAATAATTTATTCTTCCAGACTTGAAATCACAAATACTGAAAGAATAGATCAAGAAGTTATAGGGACAAAGTTTTTGGGCCGGAAAGACATACGAATTCATGTTAAGTTATGTGACGACATCACTTCCTCTTTGGTCTTACTTCTTAACATATAAGGCCTTTCTAGTTTGTAAGACATAATACCAAGTTCTTAGCTACTGAACTAATACTGTTTTCGAATCGGTTCGTGGAATCAAGAAATGAATGAGATTTTACTTAAAACAATTTTAAAACTCCCTCTTTACTTATAGGGAATCTACCTCCATTTCAAATAAAGCCACTGCAGAAGAACATAAACTAAGAAAGTCAAAACCGATCATTTTTATTTTGAAGTTGGTAAGTGAATTTCTGAAATCTCCTTTGGTGACCGCAGAAAAACAGCAGGTACAGTATTATTTCCTTTTTCACTCTCTAGTGCCATAAATTAAGGATTACCTATCGTTTAACTCTTTTTTATAGCCTGTTTTTAGAGACATCCACTATAGTTGCCTAATCTCTTCAGGAGAATTACAGCTGCTATTTTACCGCAATATTTAATCCCTTATCCTCCGTTTAAAGTGAAACTCGAACAATCTTCTTACAATTTGATAGTTCATGAGCAAAGTAACCCTTGTTCATTAAACTCAATTAGCTTTTAATACTCACATAAACTTTTACGCCGAACACGATTAAAGGATCAAGCTGAGCTCACTAGCAAACTGTCGCAGCACATTTGCATTTTCGGCCGTGTCCTCGTTAACTAACGAAGCAAGTATGTGGTCATTGAGCGCATACAAAATTACAAATGCTTATATATAATCGTTATACTATAGATATAAATCTATAATAAGTTTTCATAGTAAACTGGCAGGCATATTGTAATCCCTTCCTTGAACGCTCATATTTTGTCAACATAATAAAGGCTGGATTTTCAGAGATTTGGTTTTTTTATTTTAAATAATTTTTTTTAAATTAATTTAATAATTTAAATTTGCCGTGAAGTTTTTAACATCCAGTGGAAATCGTCTGAGACCCTATAGAACCTATATATAAATGTTCAGGGTGATGAGTTGAGCCATTTTAGCCTCATCTATCTGTATGTTTTCTCCCCAAAAAAAGCTGATTATTTGTCGGAACTGCCGATTTCGAATCAATATAGCGTAAAGCTGTAATGCAAAACGCTCAATCAAAAGCAAGGTTTTATATAGACAACTCTTTTATTTGACAAAAAATTTGTTTGTATAGTAAAAATAAAAAATTTAGATCCAGTGTGTCCTATCAGAGTAAGTATTTTCGAAAGTATTCCGAAAATAAATGTCAAACACATGTATTTTCTTTGACAACTGGTTGACGCTAACCTTTTAGGAAACTCTATACCTCTACTAAAATCACCCTCTAAATATGTACGTATATAATTTTTCTGATGATCCACGGTTGTATTTCATATTGCAGCAGGTGCTCAACTTGAACGGAACTTACAAATGAAAACAAAAATATTACTTGTATATACATACATATATGTATATGTGTCTATGCATTTATTTGTTGTTGTGCGCATTTTATTCATATTTAACGTTGCTTACAGCCGCTCAGTTGGTGGCATTGCGTATGACAGCCTCGACAATCAAGGTGGTCGCAACGCTCAAAAACGTCATTCATGCATTCACTTGCTGACACTCACACACATGTAAAGACAGTGATGGAAAGAACGATGAGTAGAAGTTTTGTTTATTTACTTTTCGGACTTTGTGCGGCAAAATATGCAATGATGTGCTCAAGTTAAGGCAAGATTCTTGACAATCGATGCGATAGTTGGATGTCATCTGGAATTCGGTGGAATTTTTGAATTATTCACGCATAAAGGATCGCACTGATCCAGGCTGTTGAGGGCAGTTGTATTGCTTGGTTGGTAGTGGGTTCAAGTATCGTTTGAAATAGAATCCAAAATTGTAGAAAGTGTTATATCTCATTAAAGGTCACACCTTCGAAGGCATTGTCTAAGCTTCGAGAGCTTTTTTGATATAAAAAAAAAGAAATGTTTTGAAAATCCGAATCTCAATTTTCGGAAGCCATTATCTAAGCTTCGAAAAAAATTTTATATAAAAAAAAATTTGAAAGTACATTCCTTATTAAAAACTCCTTGAAACTAGCTTCATCCTTAATTTTTCGGCACAGTAATAGACAAACACGGTAAGAGCGAAAATCTCGATGCAACACCAACAAAAGAAGTAATCAGCAATTATACATTTATATGTATTATATATGTGGATGAACCTCTAAACCTCCCAATTTACAGTTACCAAAACAAGTTTTAATTAAAATACGCACCAACATCGCCAAGTTGCCAGCGTTTTTACGCCCGAAGCATTTTCAAACTTATAGCTGCAGTTAAAAATTTATTGAGGGGGAAGTTGATTTGGTTCATTTCTGTTGCAAGAAAAAATGTTCGCGAAGAAAGAGTTACGGCGAAACGTTCTTAAGGCAATGTTGTTGCTTCTCTCTTTAGTAGATTTCGTGCATTTTTTTCCTGACGCGAATACAAAACATGAAACTACAACAACAAATGGCCGTGGAAAAACTCGTGAAATAGTTGGATAGTTAAGTGAATGCCCGCAGCATTTCCAAAAAACTTTAAGCGAATTCTGTTAAGTGGATACTTTCTAAGAGTTGCGTGCGGTGCTGTGGAGCACAATAAATTCGCAAAAGAACGCGAAAATACGTTAAGAAATTATTGCGTAAGAGAGTTGTAAATTTAGTTGCCAAAATGATTTTATTAGTATTTTAAATTTTCGTATTTAAAGCGAAGGATTTTTTCTATGAACGCAATGAAGCGCAAAGCACTTTCTAAAAATTACACTTTTTCTCTTCAATGTTGATTGAAATTTTTTTCAGCTTTAAATGAACCCTACTATGATTGCTAGATTGAGAGCGTATATTTGGGAAAATAAAATCATATAATGAATACAGTCCAAGCTCTGTTCTGTTTGAACAATTCCTATAACTTTTATCTGTCGATAAATTTTCTTGAGATAACCAAAGTCCCCCGGAATATTTTCATTTTCCCGCGGATACTACTGTGCTTTCGACATCAAGGTCTGGAGCATTTTAAGAATGCATTCGAAGTTCCTTAATTTTTGAAGTATACTAAGAGCATTAGGAATCTTACTAAGAAAATACTGTGACAATCACGCTCTCAAAAGAAGGTCAGACTCATACTTCCCAAGGGTGAACAATAATAACCTAAGAAGCGAGATATTCTTTAATAAGCTAAGGGAATACATTTCAACTTAGCTGATACCAACTTGGTAAAAGTTGTGTAATCCACAAACTGTTGTTGAGTCTAAACTACGACATTATAACCGACACAAGTTACAAAGAGGAATCTCTTCTTTGTAAAAACGCGCTAAGTAAATCCTAACGAGGTTAACCTACGAAAAGAAATTATTACATAAATTCACATTCTGTAAAGAATATGGTCAACATGATCGGCCCAATGAGCGTACTATTCACAACACCATCATATCAAGATACTCACCATTCATTATTGGATAATAGTCCACTGAATAGACCATGCAATGAAGAAAATATAGCAGCCGTATCTGAGAGTGTACACGAAGACCGTGGAGGCCGATTCGGCACCGTTCGCAGCAACTCGGACTGACGTATAGAACGACTTGGCGCATTTTACGTCGAAATCTAAATACAGTACAGAACAAAATACAGCTTTTACGAAAATTGAAACCGCTCGATTTTTCCGAGTCACATCGCTTCGCTGTATGAGCTCTTGAAAAACTCTAAGAAGATCCGACGTTTTCTAACCAATTTTGTTCAGCGATGAGGCCCATTTTTGACTCAATGGATTTCAATGTATATGTAAACACGCAAAATTGCCGCATTTGGAACCAAGAACAACTTGAAGAGATTCAAGATCTACCATTTCATCCAGAAAACATCAACAGTTCGGTGTGTTTTGAGGCTCAGTGGAATCATCGGTCCGTATTTCTTCAAAAATGATGCCGAGGAGAACGTAACCATCAATGACGACAAAAGAGTTCGCAAATATGAGAAAGTTGTAAAAATATTGACTGAAGTATAACACACCTTGCCCAATTTAATAATTTTTGTTTTCTTTTTCATTACAACCGTGGGTCGGTCTATGCCGAGAATACAACTTTCTCCAGTTTCCTCTACCCTTAGCGAAGTGACGCCATTTCTAGTACATACAGGTTCCTACTTGTATGTACATGTACCTTTCATTGGATGTGTGGACGACCTTACTTTCATATTCAACCAATGGATCTCTCAATTCGAAGGAGGTTTTCTCTGAAGGATCGTCTTCCATGAATATCACATGGCCTTTTCAGCACATTCGTTGGATTTTTATACGCTTAATAATATTCATATCTGCATAATGCTTTTATATTTGGAGATTCCGTTTTCTTTTCTATTCAGCGCTAAAGCTAGTGGCTACAAAGACCTTGCGCTGATTAGGTCTGATCCAAGCGTTTTCTAATCTCGGCTTGGCATTGCTCATGTTTCTAGGCTAGATAATAGTTTGTCGAGTCAGGGATCTGCTCTTATTTTACTATATTTAAGATAACACAACTAAAGAAGCTGCTAGGACAATTAATTTGAGAATTTAGGACTCACTAGAGACTTTCAGGAAACTAAAAGTCCTTCATGAACATATTTTGGACTTCCTCCCTTAAACAGAAAATAAATATTGTTGCTGTATTCCGTTGCTGAAACATCACTCACAGAGTATACAGCATATTGTCGTTGTTGGTATAGTGAAGACTGATATTTTTGACGTCAATACTACGACCATCGATTGCGAGCTTCATTTCTTTGCATTTTTCTCTGACTATTTTCAATTATTGAAAGTGCAACAGAGCGAAGAACATCCTCGATTGCAAGTCTCTCTTGTGGTGGCAGAAAATATGTGTGTCTGTATGTAGCTACAAAAGGAGAAAAGACTATGCAACTAGTTAAAAAATAAAAGAAGCCACAATAAGTGCCTTTAAATTCCTATTAATAAGTAACTATGCACATTGAAGCGGCATAAATGTTGACGCATTGACTGCGCCGAGTGGAGACTCCATCAACTAACCGACACAAAGCCACACACATACGCACACAAAGAGAGCTTGGCATAAGAAATTCGTAGAAATTCAAACTCCAATAGAATTCTTGGAATTTTAACAAACAGACACGCGCACACAAGCAGCGAGTTGCGAGTACTCACAAGTTGCAAGACGCTAGCAAATGTTTCGAGTTGCTGCTGCTGCATCATCTAACTGCATATTTGTAGTGAGTAATGCAACATTGACTGACACACTCACACTCACGCATAGATATGTGCGTGTAAGCCGCAAAAACAACAAAAAGCACAATGTGGTCGTGGAACATCGGAAAGGAGATCATAAAAAAGGCACATACACTCACTCACACGCTCGCATTCACGTCAAACTTACAAATTTGAAGTGTGTCATAACTTGCAACAATAATAACAACAACAGGGCCGAAAAACAAGCGTAAGCTACAACCGAACAAGCGCAATGGCAATAATATGCCATAACAATAATAATTGCAACAACAACTGCAATGCCGCAAATGCACTTCGCACACTAACACACACACATAGAAATGTTGCTTTTGCTCCTACAGCTGGAAGCTAAATGACGACGTTGTTGGCCTGCTCCAATTGCAGTTGCAAGTTGTTGCCGTTGTTGTTGCTGTTGTGCGCTTACTAGCAACATAACGAATGCTTCAACCAAATCAGGCTAACAACCACATTGATGCACGAACTGAGTGTCAAGTACTCATACGCGCAGTTGTAGTTGTTGCTGTAGAACACTGTAGAAG
This sequence comes from Bactrocera zonata, assembly GCA_037783105.1. NCBI lineage: Eukaryota > Metazoa > Arthropoda > Insecta > Diptera > Tephritidae > Bactrocera > Bactrocera zonata. The sequence goes on along the minus strand of JBAWJQ010003087.1, from coordinate 11,216 downwards.
AAGAAGAAGCATCAGTACAAGTGGAATTAGAGCAGTTACACTAGTTCCCCGCCCTGTTGCAATTTGCCGCAGCACTCCCCCTCTGGCATGTATGCCACATAAGGGCAGCCAGTTATGCGTATGAAGCTCTTAACTCCTTTTACAGGGTCTAAGTGCACGTGGAGCTTGAAACTTTGTGTTTCTGTGTCTGTGTGTGTGCGCTGCTTGCTCCATAAATGCCAGTGGCTAGCAAATAATCTTGTTTGATTTAATTGAGTTGGACGCAGCTATTTTTTATGAAATTACTTTAACAATTTTATTGAATAGTCGGGAAATTTTTTAATGTGTTGCAAGTAGAGTCTTCATAATTCCTTTAATTTTCCTAACATAATGACTAACGAGTTTATGGTATTAATTTAGGTTAGTGCTTTCTCAGGATGCTGCAAGTAACTAGATTTTCCTTTGAAAGAAGAGAAAATATTTATTTCAATGATGAAAAGTTCACTTTGGTTTCTTACCTACTGTGTTACGGACTAAATTATATTAGATTAAACTGATATACTTTTGAATGTCAGCTTATTATGTGCTGAGAACTCAAAACTTCATCAATTACCTTCATGCTTTGCGGGGTGAAGCCAGTTTACATCTCAAGTGCAGACAGGTTTTTATGCCCTTGGTCTCCCGTAGGCGCCCTTGCTTCCATTGTCCAAACATAGGTTGGGAATCGAAGAAGTTTTTTGCTGGTACATCGTCTTTCATACGTATAACAAGACCAAACTGCTGCATTCGTTGGATTTTTATACGCTTAACTAAGTCCATGGCGCCATAGAACTCGTTTAAAGTATCTTTTCATCTGAGATCGTCATCATCCATGGTTCTGGAGCGTATAATAGAACGGTAATGATAAGAGACTCATAGAGCATACTTTTTGTTCTGTGGATCGACATCTCAATTGCGAATAGTGATGTAGTTCCCAAGATACGAGGAACCATTGTGTACAGGGTCCATGTACTTTGTATTGTTAAAGCTCATCTTCTTCAACGTTTCATGGTGAACTCTTCCTACAACTTTTCTGACCCCTTAAACCGATTACCACGGAGAGACCCTGGGGAGGGTTTCTCTTTCTCCCGCATTTCACTCAAAGTTGCTTTCATTGCCTAGTGTGGTAATAGCGGGATCAGTGACTGAATATGGTGGCTTAACTATAGCAGGATACCAGATAACTGCCGCACTCCATTTACTGGTTGATATTTTGTTCATACAGATGATTAAATTTATAATGATATTTTCTTAATTCTAGAACCAAAAGGGGTTTAGTACCTCCTAAACTATCTTAGCAAAGAACTTCATGCTAGCAGACTTAGAAAAAAATAACTAACCCTTCAAAACAATAAGTTATTATACAGCAGAGCTCCGCACAGCTTGAAAATACAGCTAGCTTCTTTCCTTATTATTTTTTACGTCTCTCTCTCTTTCTCTATTTTTCTTCCCTCTCTCACTTTCTTCCATGTTTTTAGCTATTAACTCAATTTTGCAACAATCGTGCTCTTTTCTATCTGTAAAGAGGAGCTGAGTGCTTGAGCGAGGATACGATGAAACGGCGTTCGGCTAATTGACACATTCGTGTTTTATCTCTTAAGTCACCACGAACAAACAAGTACTGATTCGTAAACATTATAAGACGAAGTATGCCAGCGAATCACTTTTTACAGCGGGTGCATCCAAACCAACTCACGAGCTCATTCAATGAGCGAAAAGTAAACTTTACAATTCTGTATAGTCCAACAAGGTGTCGAAACAATAATCTCTAGCCTTGACATATTGAAGACCTCCCCTCGCTTAGCGTGCTGAAGTGCGTATAGAATAAACTCGATTTATTGTCTACCTCATGTAGCAACCGAGGAAGCAAGAAAAGTCTGCGTCTAAGCCAAATTACAGCTCGAATATATTTAGACCGGCTGAAGAGGAAATGTTTGAAAAAGTGAACAAACAAACTTCCTACGTCGCACTGTCTACAAAACATGAAATTTAACTGCCGTTAGAGTGGCATAACTGCTAACGAGTTAGCTAGTTAAAACTCTATCAATCGAAAGCTGTTGATAACTAAGGCGAGCAGTTGGCAACTTTGTTCGCATTTATTCCTGGCTCGTTTTCATTTCATCATGCTCGTATCCATCTAAGCCAACAACTGACTTCCTCAAAATGTATCCCACCGGAAATGGTAATTAATTTTCGCATGCGTGCGAGTTTTGTATATGTGTGCGCACGTGAATGCTACGGTTGGCTGCACAAAGTTTGTTAGTACGATTTTGCGAATTTTAAATAATTGTGTGAAAATATTTCGTTAATTAAGCAATTGAGTATAACTTTGAGTTTCGTGGCACAATTTGCAACTGCCAATTAGTCGAAATGTTGCAAGTGGATCAGTGGATTTAGAGCAAAGTTATGATTTGGGTATTTTTAAGCTATAATTATTTTTTGGTTCGGTCATAAAAACTTGGCACATTTTCGCAAGATTCGAGAAGGAAGTGAGGTTCTTAATAATAATTACTTTATTAAGGCTATATATCGTATAAAGCCTTATATTGACTCATAAAATTTCATTATAGTTATTTTAAATCCTCCAAAACAAAATTTAGTCCAACAACTACAATAATATGCTGATGTTGCAAGCAGAGGTAAATTAAAATCAAATGTTGTGTGCAATTTTCTACCAAAGCAAAAGTCCTACTGATGGGCGTCTCTTTTGATGCTTGAGTACTTATGAGAACACGGTGTGGATAACACAATACATATGTATAAACATTTATATACGAGGTTTGACAATTAAGTAATGAGACTGATTTTATTGACGTGCTTGTGGTAAACCTGTGACCTGGAAGATCGCCTGCTGCATCAAGTTGAGTAGACGTGTGTTTGTAGTGATTGTCACGAAAATGGAAAAACGAAATCAAGAGCAACGCGTCGCGATAAAATTTTGCGCCAGATTGGGCGAAACAGTTTCGGAAACGTACGCTAAAATTGTAAGAGTGTATGGTGATAGTGCTCTTAGTCGTGCCCAGGTGTTTCGATGGCACAAAGAGTTTAAGTGTGGAAGACGCATGTGCAAGTCGAAGGTGAAAACGATGATTATTGCCTTTTTTGATAGCCGTGGAATCGTCCACAAAGAATTCGTTCCACCGGGGAAAACTGTGTTGTCAACTCTACTATTGCCAAGTACTCGAAAGATTGCGAAAACGAGTCAACAGAGTGCGCCTAGACATCGCTCGTAACTGGATCCTTCATCACGACAACGCGCTGTGCCACACCGCCCTCAGCGTGCCCCAGTATTTGGCCTCTAAAAGGATCGCCGTGTTGCAACAGCCGCCTTATTCGCCCGGACATGTCACCCTGTGACTTTTTTTTTCCTAAAACAAAATCGGTGGTCAAAGGAAACCATTTTGAGTCGATTATGGACATCCAGGCGGCCGTGACGAGGGTACTCGCGGACATCTCAGTCGAAGCGTTCCAGAAATGATACGAAGCATGAAAAACACCCTGGAATCGCTGTATAGCTGCCCAAGGGGACTACTTTGAAGGGGATGACAGAGTTGTAGAATAATTTTCAAATATTCGGTTTTTATGGAATCAGTCTCATTACTTAATTGTCATACCTCGTATATCTATATACTTGGTTTCCACATACTTACTAATAATATAAATATTCAATTTCTTCCGTTTCATTTGGTCTTAGAAAATATAAACGGCCACTCCAGAACTCAGTGCCACTGAATGCAACACTGGCGGCAAGCATTTAACAAAACCTTTAATTTGCCAATAAGTTTTTAAGTCAACGTCTTGGTTAGGTTCGGTTAGATGGCAGATCTTTCGTACTGCGAGGGGATCAGACTTTATATAGTGTACAGTCCTTTAAGAAGCCAGACGAAAACATTCTGCAGTTGGATGTTAGCTATCAGTAAAACGCACTGAACATACCACATATCTACCTAGGTGTCTTGTTTCTATTTCCGCTATTTCATCTTGATATCTGAACATATCAGATTCGTGGTGTTTTTGTCTTGATTTGGCAAAATCGTGACATTCGAGGAGGAAGTGTTGAGATGATTCTATCTCATCTTCTTTCAAACAGCTGGTACAGCTGGCATCAGGTAAGATGTTGAATCATGCAGTATGAAACCCGTTCGAACTGGTCGCAGTTAGTACTCCTACAACCATTGAAGAACTCTCTAAATCTCTTTCCATATACTGCTGCGTTCCGGAGTTGTAGATTTACTGCTAACCTTATCTCAGCCACTTCGGATTGAAAGACGTCGCAGTGATCAGCAAGCCTAAAACAGGAGTTGATGGAAAGTTTCCAACACCATCTCTCCGCAAACTTTGATCAATCCATAAAACAGTTCACCTCCCATCTATTCCAGTGATTCCCTCCCTACATGTCTCCCTCAAAGATCAGTGAGCAGAGAGAATACAGCCAGAGTTAGGTTCGGCTACGTGGTAATGCAAATATTTTGGTGAAAATCTGCTAAGATCTCGGAGTGTCCAAGCTTGCAGTCACCTACTTACTCAGATTGTCTAAGTCTAAGGGCAGCTTCTGCGGCAAATCTAAGTCTAAGTAAATAACGAAATTATATCAAAATAAATTCTATAAATCTTTTTTTGAAATAGCACTGAAAAGCTAATATATAGCTTAGATCCTATCTTTAAGCTGCTTTGAGTAATAATTAGAATGTTGCCTACATTCAGGATGATCCATAATATAAATAGAAATAATACATGACTATTTATATTTATATTATATCAATAAAAATGAACCGAAGCAACGCCAAAAAATAAATCCATACAGAGTAATTGATTGACAAAGTATATAACCCATTGATAAAGCCAGCTCAAAACGGATTGATTGTCCAAATAAAAGACAATCTTTAGTACATAAATTTTATTGCCTACATTTAGGATGAATAATAATTTCCTTTCGTTTGTGATAATTGAGGTCGAAACAGGAAAGTATATAGATAGAAAATGTAGAGGTCAGGTTCTCTGAATTTTCACGGGGTTTCAATACAGTGATTTAGAATTATTAGAAAAGAGCCTGACTTCAATGTAAGAACAAAAGGGAGAGCATAACTATAATACTTATGGATTATAAAGTATTTTTTTTTAATTTTTTTGTCTTAGAAAGATCAGTCACTATCGTCTACTACAGCAAAGCGGAACTTCTTGGCAAGGAAGTGCTGGGAAGTTAGGCAACAATTCAAACTTCTAGAACCTCCACGAATATGTATGTATGCGGGTATATGCATATATACACATGTATATTAATACTCTTATGTATGGTCGAAAGTGTATACATATATGCTATTTCGACTTGAAGTCGGCTAGTATAGTGCAGCCGATCAACTAACTGGTCGACAGATAGTTTGATTCTTTGTCCGAACGACGATGGTCGTTGGAGGCCTGTGATTGTGCGCAGCTAAACAGATTTATCAACGACTATGATCTGATATGGTTTCGTTTTACTTGCAGTTGGCAATGCACACTTGGTTGCACATACATGCGAGTACCTTGCGTCTGCCTTTCTTAGAGCCTGTATGCGAAGGCATTTCAGTAGTGGTTGCCATCCTTTTACTGCTGCCGCCGCCGCTGCCATCCTCAAGCTATGCCGAGCTCGCCTGTTCATTCGCATGTAATTGAAGACGAAAAGCGCTTGCGCACATATTTCAAAATAAATTTGCCATCAATCATTCAGGCAGCAACTTGAACTAGTGCGGCGGCAATTGCAGCAGAGACGGCAACAAGGCGAAAATAACAAACAGCCAACAACAACAACAATCATAATGCTAACGAAGCGACTAGAACGTAGAATACTCGGCGGAAGATGATGTAGATGCCGCTAGAGCATGTCGCAAAAGAATTCGCAGACGAAATTCCAGTCACAAGCCACTCACATACATACATAGTCATCATAGTCATACAGCTATACCTATAGTACATATATTCATATGTGCACTTGTATGTTTGTTGCTGAATTTGATTGTCTGCGTGCCAACACGCTGCCAACAACCGGTGAGTTCTCGCTCAAAACGTTGCAATAAATGAGCGTTGTGGCAAATTTGCCTCAATCTGACAGAGTCTTCTGTTGCAACTTCGTAGGCACTTGAAGTGTGGCTGAAGGTTTTTGCTGTGGCCGCAACACCCAACAAAAGCCCGCCAATTTTCACGCAGCGCCCGCAACGCACATACACATAAACTGTTATATCTGCGTATAACACATACACATGTTCACATATCCAGCCACGCTTTGCAGTTTTTTGTCATTGATTGCGTTGCAAGCACCCTGCCGCCCGCTTAGTTGCTGCCAACACTTCATCGCATTTCGTTTTCTTTACTTACTTTTCGTCAAAGCTCTTTTGATCACTTCGTCAACAAATAGCCTTCCGTTCACTCCTCAGTTTTGCCTCCGCTGTCATCCTCGTCGCCGTCCCTTTATTTAACACATTCATTACAATGCTTTTGCTGCCACATTTCGCTTTTGTTTGTTTGCATGTTGCAATGCGGCAAATTTGCATATCTCGCGAGATGCCACAAACCTCGGTTGTCGTCTGTTTGTATGCCACACACACATATGCACATACGCATATACTCGCATATGCACTTCCTCGGCTAGCTGAGCATGCACTCGAGCTATGAATTTGCGCTGTCAAGTGCAATAAACGTCAACGCAGGCTGCAGGCATTCATCCGCTGGCCGGCCAAGAAGCGACAACAACTACAACGACAATAGATCATCCAACAATAGCAAAAACACAAACTACATACTCAGCAGCAATTCACGCACTTTTGACTTCAGACAACTCGCTGCCGACTGACTGCTTGAGTGACACACTGTCAGCAGAGCACAGTGTAACAAATATTTTTGCTGGTCATTTTATTAAAATTTTTTGTATGCTTATTTGTTTTATTCAACTATTGGCCCCAAAGCGGTGGGAAAATTGAGTTTGGATTGGAATGAAAGTTTTTCGAGACTGATAGAAGAGAAAGAGAGAGGAAGATCATTTTAGTGAATAGGTTAGACAGCCTCAGTCATTGATAAAAGGAAAAGTTTTTGTAAATTTTTCTATTTCATGCCAAAATGTGTGTTCTCTGAAGCTTTTCTAGAGCTGAATCAGATTTTTTGTAGAAATGGTGACTATTTGCTTACCCGCCTAAAAGTATGCTTCCATTTTCTAAATAATTTTTGAGCATACGATTTTTCTGATTTCTAAAATAATCCCATTTATCTAAATAACTCACCTACAGAGTTTCAGAGTTAAAAGCGTATTTCGTTATGTAAGGAAGACTAAGTTCGTGTGTCATCTCTCATTTCATACTCCTGCAACTTGATTATGCCATGTGTGAAGTACGCGTGATTGTAAGGCGATTTCGCCCATTTGCACGCTTTAATCTACAAATATCATAATAGTATTGTGTACCAAGTTTTGTTGAAATCGGTCGAGTAGGTCCTGAGATATGGATTTTCATCCAAGCCCATCTTTCAAAATTAATACCGGCTCTTGTAACACCCTTTTGTGCCATCTTAGGTGAAAAAGTTTATGTCTCTGAATTTATTCCTAGAATTATCGGAATTTTAATAGCTTTTAACCAAACCGTTAGGGTTAGGGTTGTAAAATCCAAATTCACCCAATTTCACAAGTATTATGATTGGATTCATAGTAGCCACAGCCTCTTAATTCGCTGAACTATGTCAATGTCTTCGGATATCTCGTATAGCTCAACGTTCTATCGACTACAATACTTGCCATTGCCAATGCCCAAAAGACCATAAATCTTCCCCTAAACGTTTTTCTCGAACACTCCGATTCATCAGATGATGTCTTTGTCTCATGAGGGACTTGTAGAGTTTTCATTATTGAAATCTAGAATTCACCACTTGCCTCCTACCTTGATTATGTATAAATTATATTGGATCCCAATATAAGTATTTAGAAAATATATTCTAGTATTGGATCCAAAACATCGAGATAGTGACTATCAAACATAGTATCTTTTATAACATAGGACTTTTAACCTTTTTTCTTTGACGGAGAGTCTGCCGGTAACCTTGAGTCCCCACAAATCGCGTAGTGAATCTAAAATATTTCGCTCAATAATTAGTAGATGGCGTGGTTGAAGATATAATGCGTTTAAAGGACAGTTCATGTTCCCAGTGGAAAGTGGGTTTCTGATATAAATTTAGTTGGATTTGGAGCTCGTGAACATCCGACGTACATGGATGTGATTTTAGTTACATTTTCGTGAATTTCTTGAACAATTTTTTGATGGGTATCAGGTTGCACTAAAAGTAGGAAAGTGTTAAAAAAAAGATGAAGAAGGAGGTGCTGTGCTCCCTTTGTATGGGAAGGCAGGTAATATCTTCAGAGATAATAATTTTTATTACTATAGTATTCCCCCAAGAGAAGCTAACGAAATTAGGGAGAGGGAGGTGTTTCATTATCATAATTTCTTCTAACATGCTTGGAAAAGTTTATTGTCTACTTGTAGCAGTAAAGAGTGCTATTTTATACTGAAATTGATCCTGAGCTAATGATAGGAAGTTCCTTATATAAGTTTACGTTCCGATTTGGATCCAACTCCCACATCCAGAAGGAACACCCTCAACATGCAGAAACAAAGAAATATTATAGGAAGTGCTTCTTTCGATTTTCCACCGCCTCAACCCACTGTCACTTCCTTCGGAGAAAAAGGAAACAATTGCGTTGATACTTACATATCCTCTCGCTGGCAAACGAGTTTATTTCGACTGGCGTTGATGAGTCTTTTAAATGCGTCCGTCAACAAGTGATACGCGTCGTTGGCGAACCACAACTACCAGAGCCACAACCAAATCAAATCCGGCGCATCTATGCACACAACTACATATGACATAAATATAGACTACCGCCGTTGATAAGTTTGTCTACGTATGCGCATGTTGCATCATGGCATCAGCATCATGTTGCATTTGCTGCATCATTTTGCTATTTTTATATGTACATTGATATAAATGATATTTTAATTAATATCACTTTAGATATCGTCGTGGCTCAGTGCCTCGAACACAACTGCGCACATGTGCGGCGCATGAATGGCGGCGGCAAAGCGACGTCTCCTCTATCGTTGCAAGGGTCCTTCCTGCCCGCGCTGCTGGCAGTTGGTCGTTTGCCGTTTCACCGGTTCGCTTTTGCGTACGATCGCAGCAATTGATGGAACGTTTTATTGATGCGAACTGATGGACCAATCGCCATATTCAATGCGGTTGCAGCCGCTATGGTTGTCGTAGCAGTTGCATGTAGCTGTGAGTATGTACTTTTGGCTGCGCTCGCTGGTCGCTGGTTGCGGCTGCATCTTGCCGATAATATCACGCACTTAAGCAGCAACTGTTGTTGTTATTGCGGTTGTACTCGCCAGCATGGCACTTTCGCTAATGGAGTCACATTCGTTCGTCTCCGTGCGGTGTATGATTGACGTTGCGCTGCGCTTATCCGTTGCTGCTGCCACGGCACGCTCAAGGACATACGCGCTTGCGCACACACGAAAGCTGAAAAGTCAATCCAGATCTCGTTGAGATTAGCTCGGCCCGTTTTATTAGTGAGATCAATACAAATTAACATTAACTTAACTGCGTCATCTCCGCGCGTCATCGCATTGCATTTGCACACAACGCACAAACATCCACGCAGGCGCGCATCATTAGCGCGGTGTCGGCTCAAAGATCGTCGACGATTGGTATTGTTCGCTTTGGGTTGTATGTATGCATGTGCGCTGGACGGATTAGCATCCAGAGATCGCGTTGCACACATTTAGTGTGACATTAAATTATCGCATTTATTCTTGAGGCTTTCAGCGATAATGTGCTGTAAATGGATTTCAATGGGCGACTAATCAACATAAAATGTAGATACACGCACAGATTTGCAGTAAGCAGTAAAATAGCGCTGCAAAATGTGAGATCCTGGCTAATTTTTCCGTTTCGGTAATAATTTTTTATTTTATTGCAGTCAATTACTTTAGATTCTCTCGATAAGACGGCGCTTTCGCAGGCGCTCACCAACACAGATAATCCAATGCGTGTATAAAATGCAGCTGTTTTGAGTATTTTTATTTTCCATAATGGTCTTATGGTTAATCTTTGGGATATGGAGCTTTTGGAGCCTACTAAATAGTACCACAGACGTGCCTTAAAGGGTTTTCTATAGCATCTTCGAACCATGTTTAATAAAACTGTGGTCATCCTAGTATCACCAGAGTGGTTAGACACCTCTAAAGTTCATATTATAGGTTACACAAGCCACACATTCTTGTCCATTGGAACGCCTTATTTTTAATATTCTATCTATCTATTAAATTCGATTCCTTCAAATATATTGATGGAGAAAGGAATCACCTAATTTTGAGGATCCGGCGGTTCTTAAGATAAATTGTGTATTCTAGGAAAAAATTTAAACTGTGTAAAGTGTAGTGTAGTAAATTAGAACCTTTATGAAGAAGGCCACGATCTTAATTGCCGTTCCATAAACCTAATGCTTGGAGGGTGAGATGTGTCAACATTAGATTAGTACCAAAAGAGCTGAGTGGTTTTAAAAGCGCTCCAAGGAGAGTTCACAAAGAGATGCTTAACAACCTAGCTGAGGTCCCTATATACATCAAACGCCACGTTACGGTTGATGAGACTTGAGTTTATAGCGTGTTTTTATTTTCTCAGGAACCTCTTTTGAAAGCGAGGTTGTCAAGTATCTTCCTTCCGCTTTTTTGCTCTTTATTGAATGCTTTATAAAAAGTTTTAAAGTGATCGGATTTAGTTCAAATATGCGTCGTTTCGTTCGATAATTTGTTTCCATCTAGATGGCAATTTCATAATACCCCCCTCGTAGAAGCCCCCCTCCTTATTTGCGAAGAACTCGGACAGCTACTTTTCACAAGCCTTTTTTGAGTTCAACTTTACGCCAACAAGGGCGTTCACCATGGACTTGAACAGGTGGTAATCACTTGACCGCTATGTCCGGGCTATATGGTAGATGCGATAAAACCTCCCATCCGAGTTCCCGTAGCTTCTGACGAGCTAGCTACGAAGTGTGTGGTCTGGCGTTGTCCTGGTGGAACACTACACCCTTCCTGTAGGCCAATTCTGGACGCTTCTGGTCAATTGCCTGCTTCAAGCGGTCCAGTTGTTCGTAGTAGATGGTAGGATTCAGCGTCTGGCCA
>JBAWJQ010003086.1:0-50941 GCA_037783105.1 Bactrocera zonata | reverse complement strand
ATTGCGTCAATTAAGCGGAATAAGACAGCAATTTTCATGAAATACTTTCAATGAGGAAACTAAATTATCAACTATTTTTGCGCAACCTCAACTCTACAAGCTGATCTATATGGTATTGTCAATGTATTCCATAAGACCTTGAAATTACCCGCATGCAGATTCGTATGTAGCCCTATTAATATGTACTTAGAATTTAAAATTCACAAATAAGTGGCAGTTACAGAGTCTCCAACTGTTTCGCCTACCAATTCGGGCGATAAATAAAATTTTTTACAGCGCAATCATTTGATGTACCATATGCAGAGAATGCCTCCATTCGCAGTACACCGCCGGGCGAGGAACGCGCACAGCTTGACTTGACATTAGCACAATCCGCACAAATCGCTTACCTAAAATGGCAGAGCAGCGTGGCATTGCCAAAAGCAAGAACAAATAAGAAAATAACAAAATACAAATAGTGCATAATGACAGCATAGGTGACAGTGCCGCCTAAGCAGTCAGCGAAGTACAAAAACAAAAAAATGCCACATTGAAATCGAAAAGAAAACGAAGGTGTAGATGTTCTAAAAATGATCGCACAATAAGTGCCACACTGCCACTGGCGCGCTGTGGCCGCCAAAGGAAGAAGCAGGCAATGAAATGAAAAATTTCCAATCCGCGCCTGCGACAACCGCTGCGATACCACACACCAGCGCATGCAACCGGCGCGCAATACAATGCAACACCCAGCGCCAATCAGCGCAGCGGGGCGGCTGCGGATGTCTCAAGCCGCTGGTGGCGCGCTTCCAACGCGACGGCTGCCGCGTCAAACGCCTAAGGATGCTAGCCAAATGAAGGCTAAAAAGAAGAAACGGCGGGCGCCCAATCAGGCGGCTGGTGGCAAGCGACAATGAGCGCTTCCATGTGTGAGTGTGTGTGTGTGCGCGTCTGCGGTAAAGCTGTCTAAGCCAACAAGTGAGCATAAACACGCTGTCGGCATTCTATGTCAAGTCTAACTTTATAAGCCGCGCGTCTGCAACAACAGCAGCAACAGCTGATGCGGCCTCAGCAGCAGCTATAGCAATAACATTATTGGCTTAGTTGGCACTTAAAGTGTTTACGCTGCGCAAGCACAACAACATTAAATGATAAATGCATTTTTATGCCATGATAAATGTTGTGAAACGCTGAAAGGTATAAATCAATATTATTATACACCCAACTTTGGCAAGTATCCGTACGCCGGAACCGCGCTAACACTCTGCGCGACTATTTATGCACACATACACACACCTACCTACACAATCGTATCAGTGATCAGTATCGGCCACCTAATGCAACAGCATCCGGAGAGCGACGGCGACGGCGGCGGCGTTGGTGCGGGCAGCGCAGTCAAGTGTAATGCGATAGTTTCAAGTGCAACGCGCCGCAAAATGCCAGTAATTCATATGCGCCAAGGCAGACTTCTAACTATTTGGATTTATATACACGTCTGCGAGCAGTGCTGTGCTTGTAAAGCTCCTTCACATGTGGCACAATAGCCTTGGCACTCACGTATTTGTATACCAACAATGATGCCGCTGATGCCGCCTGGCTGCGGAAGGATCTTGTTTTTCTGCGATCTTCTATCGCTAATATTCTTGTTCAGCTCGCTGTTCTTTGCTGTGGTGCCATAGTTGTGGCATTCAATAAGCTTTATTGTGGTGGCGGTTCTGTGTTTTTTATTAGTCATCCGACTGAATAATGCTTCTTAGCCGCTTTTTTATAACTTATAACTGTGGCGTGAAAATATTGGTGAAGGCGCTCGTAATCGATAATCTTCTCTCTAATGAGTGTTTGTAATGCTGTATTGGTATTTAAAAAATAGGGCCATTTTTAATGGCACGTGGGAGAAAGCACAGTTGTGGAATTGAAACTTCAGCAAACAATTGTTGTTTTTTGCAAAGAAAGTCAGATTATCTAATGAAGATATAGTTCAATTTTATTCAAAGTCTTCTAATGATTATTGTCCAATACATTTATTTTTGTCATAATTATCATCTTCTGAAATTGCTCGAGCCATTTGAAGAAAGCTCGAAGCTTGCATATTCATACCGACAATACTCTTATCCTCTTGTTCTACCTTAGATGTTTTTGTAGATATTTAAAGAGTTTGCTTTCATCATGAAAAACACTAGTCTCAAGGCTTCAACCCTACACTATACATTGTAAAAGATATAAGGATAGAGAAATGTAACACTAAATTTGACTAAATTATTTCGTTGTTTTAGTAATATGTTTTTGGTATTATCTTTTGAAGATTTCTCTAGAGTTCTTGAAATATGATGGTATTTGATTACAAATGCGAAGCTTCAGCTGAAAATTTGATGTGGAAAAAAAGATAACATTGTAACAAGTTTAGGAACAACAACTGAGTTTACCATACAAAATGTTCATACGAGGGTCCCTTTTATATTTCGGAGAACAAAAAAATATAAATAATCGAACATCACTTCAATGTTTTTCAAAATATTTTTCAACACGTACAGAAATTTAAAGAAGTCATTCGGTGCCAAGTCAGAAGTTTACGTTGAAAGCCGTATCAAATCGATGTTTTGGGGGCCCAAAATTACAGTTGTTTCAGTTGATATGTGAGAGCTCGCATGGTCGTGTTGAAGAGTGATCCGCCGTCGACGGTTAATTTTACTGATTTTTGGAAAGACAAGTGATTGTGTACCTTTCCAAATTTTCTGTTCTGCGTTGTCTTGGTGGCATGGCAGAGATATGTCCATTTTTCAAAAAAAAAGCATCTATTTGCTTGCTTCATGCGCGAAAACTTTTATTGAACACGGCTCATCTTGAAACACTCAAACAGATGATTGGTGTTTACTTTCGGGCATAAGTCCACGATTTATCAGCTGTCACGATGTCGTAGATCTGTTTCGAATATTATGCTGTGATACTAATGCCTTAAGTATAGTAGTCTCAGTCTAACATTAGATCACATAATGATCCCGCAATATGATTTTGGAAAAATTTCGTCTTGGACTAACTACCTTGATTGAAATTACCGTACCATTGATAAACTCTGTTCCTTAATAGAGCTTTATCAAATAATCGCGCGAAAACATTCCTGATTTAATTCCATTTTTTATCTGAGATGAATATTTTAAGTTACTGGAAATAACACAATAAGCGCAGCTCGTATATCAAAATGTTCTGAGTACATATACCACCAAAAATTTGAGTTGTGAGTTGCCAAATTACATCTCTGGGGTTGTCGAATACCAAAATATAAAAGACATCCTATGGATAACTCTTCTTTAAAACTAATTCTTTGGGTCTTCAAGGAAATGTAGCAAAAAAAAACAACAAAGTGTTACAAGTGGATTATGAAAATTTCGACAAGACTGCTTAAAAATATGGCCTCATGGTTAAGAAATTGTCAAAAGTTGCCTACAAAAAATTTTAAATTGTAAAAGTATTTTATACAATTATAACACTGGCCATTAAAACACAAAATCATAAACTCAAGCTTGTAAAACTCTATTCTAAGAGTTTACAGTACAAAAATGTTTGTTTAACTCACCTTCAACATGTTTAGGGAAAAAAGTACTTGTCTCTCTCATAACATTTGACAACTGTGAATAAACCGAAACCTTAATAGAGTAGTAAGCTGGAGTTTATAGAGTAGTTATCTAAAGTCTAGAAGTCCTTGACAAATATACATAACCAAACTTGAGGAATCTACAGACTGAGCAACTTCATAGCGGCACTAAGGATGCTAACTGTATAAAAAATATTAGATTTCATTTTAAATTCGTCTCTAGGCCTTGTGATCTTTTTGTTTTGGGATGACATTTTTTCATGCTTTAAATGTGTTGAGTGATATCTTGTAGATAGTACATTTTAGATTAGGTTTTATTGCTTAAAAATGCATAGTCAAAGAGAAGATCTTAATTTTAACATTAATTGTTACTTAACAATTTTTATTTACTTTTTGTATAATTGAAATCAAATTGTTAAGGAAAATTAGTAATCACACGCAAAATAGTTAGGTTATGTCGCACTTCTTATAGCTTTAGGCTATTAAGACTTAGTTAGAAATCTATTTATAATTTATCTGAAGATCCAATGACTATATTTTCATGATGAAAATTTGGTTAAATATTAAAATTTTCGAGGTTATGTTCTGTGACGCCACTGAAAGCCATTAACGCCATTACTTACAAGTATTTACACACATTTAGACGCATAATTACTTGTCAAATTGGCTGCATGAAATTCACATTTAAACGCCCATGTCAGGGAAATTTCACAAGTTATTTAAAAATGCATCGTATGCATAATGAAAACATTTTATTTTAATTTACAGAAAAACACCATTGCATATGGTCAAGGCTAAAAGCAGCAACAACGAGCGGCCAAGTGGACCACTAAATGCAAACATCTGTACGTGTTCCATGCGCCAGCTAGACGTGGCCGTCGTCCATATGTACCCCTGTGGCGAGCGAATGCCGTAAATTATGAATATGACACCTTGCAACATCGCTGGACGCTGAATGTGGTATGCAGATATGCGGACTATTTACGCCCTGACCACATAGCAACATTTGCTGGAATGTCATATGGAAATATACATATGTATACACATGTGTACAAGTGTGCGTGTATGTGTTTGTGTGTCCTGCAGCACCGGGACAGTAGTTTGGCAGTTGTGGACTCTGCAATCAAGGTGAACTGCCATTGCCACTGTCCTCCAACGTGCTGCTCCATAATTTAGTTGCCAACCCATGCTGTGCCGCCACAAAAGTAAAAAAAACGATTAAACGAAAACAACAACAAATCACAAAAACTAAGAGTTATAACAAAAGTGAAAACTAAAACGCTGCAGAGTTATTTAAATTATTACACTTTTACATAGCGCAGCTCCACAGACCGCCACATGGCCGAGCGGTTGATGCCACATCAAATCGTTGGGTCTACATATACAAGATGTTGTTGCATGGTTTTGGTTATTTATTTTCTTTTCCTTTTTTTTTAGCTTTTCCTCTATTTATTTAGTGGCTTTGGAGTTGATTTATTTTGTTTAAAATCACAGTGAGTGGAAATGATTTAAAGCTAAATAGCCGCAAGTGCGAAAATGACAGCTGAGCCTTGGCGACGTTGACTCATTAGTTTTCTGCCGACTGTCGTTGTTATTATTGTTGTTGTTTTTGCTCTATGCCCACATGTGTGCATATGTGCCAAATGAAGTCATGCAAAATGGTTCAAGGCATTCACACATCTACATGCACCAATACATCTACATATATGCTATCTTTCTTTATTTTTAATTTCTATGAAGCGTTTATTTACGGAATATCTGCAGGGCGTTGCTTAGATGCCAAGTTTAATGAGCGAAGATTTATTAATGAGAAATCACTTTGAGCTGGTGTTTGATAGCCACAAAAGTGATAGTGATGTACATGCATAAGTACATACATATAAATGTTATATACAGATGTGTGTGAAAAAATCTCATCACCATTAATTTGATATCAAGACGTAGTGAAAGATATTGATATATGTATGTGTAATTATAATTTTGTATTGTAAATATGTATCGATATTTTACTTTGACGACCGTTGAGTCCAAAATATATATAAAACATGTAGATTCCGGATTCTGCTACGGTGGGAAAAAATAGTACAGCAATCGGATGCCTTGGATTCATTATAAATATAAATTCTAAGAGCAGTCGCTCTTAATGAGACAATGGCTTCCGTAAAAGAAAAGCTTCCATTACTCCTACCTTGGAAAAGACCCAGCAAAGGAAGATCAACACGCACCAACTCTTCGTCGATTTTAAAATCGCCTACGAAAAGGTACTGCCTCTATGCAGCTATGACTGAAGTAGATATCTCCGCAAAGCTAATACGGTTGTGTAACCTGACGTTGACCAACATTATCCAAGCCGTTCGATCCCAAGCGAAGTTTCAGTCAAGAAGACTCGCTATCGTTTGACTTGTTAAATCTTTTCTGGAGAAAATAACATGAGCTGGCGTTAGTTATTCTTTCTTCAGACTGAATAAGGAAGTGAAGCGGCTCTATAGACAGTCATAAATTTGAAGTCGTAGATAATTTCGTCTATCTAACACACCAGTATCAACACCAACAAAAATATCAGCCTTAAAATCCAACGCAGAATTACTCTTGGCAATAGTTGTTACTTTGGACTGAGTAGGCGATAGAGAAGTAAAGTCTTCTCTCGACGAACAAAAACCAAACTCTATAAGTCCTCCATTATTCTCGACCTCCTATATAGGGCGGAGGCATGGAAGATGACATCATCTGATGAGTAGGCCTTCGGGCTGTTCCAGAGAAAGGTTTTCTGGAAGAATAATTGTCCTTTGCGCATTGAGATAATTCAGTAGCTGTCACTTGACTGTGCTGACTAGGTCATTTCACCTCGAGATCTCAAATTGAAAGCGTACAAAATACAGTTTTTTCAAGAACTTATGCCACACGTCCTTCCAAAGTGACATCGCTTCGCTCTATGGGCTCTTGAAAAGTTCCAAGAAAATCCGATGTTTTGGAGCCATATTTTGTTCAGCGAACAGACCCCTTTTCATCTAGAAAAAAACAACGGTTTGATTGGTTTGTGGGTCGGTGGAATCATCGGTTCATATTTCTCCAGAAATGATGACGGTGACAAGGTAAAACTGTCAATGGCGGCCGTGAACGTGCAATGAAAACGGACTGTTTGATGCCTGAAATTGAAGCTCGCGATCTCGGAGACATTTGGTCGGGTCGATTGGCCACCAAGATCGTGTGATATCACACTGTTAGACTTTTTCCTGTGGGCATATGTAAAGTGTAAAGTATATGCGGACAATCCTGCTTCGTTTCAGACATTGGAGCAAACCATCACGCGTGTCATTCGTCTGTTACCAATCGAAATGCTCGAACGAGTCATCGAAAATTAAAATCAACAGATGGAGCATCTGAGACATAGCCCATGAAATAATACCTTCCGTGGGATAGTCTTGAGTTGAGAGTAGGTTAGGTTTAGCAGATTAAAGTCCCACACTCCTTCTTTCGATGCTTTCTCCCACTGTAAAAAAAATACATAGCCACGAATGATAATAAAAATGTGTCCGTATTTTTTCTTATAAAAATATAGTGAACCTCGAAATGGATCATAATTTAGTTGAATATTAAAGACTTATATGCGAAGGAATTTCGGCACTATGAATTTTCCAATAGTTCATCTAATAAGTTTATATTTTACCGTAATTTTCTGTGCCTTACACTACATTAACATGTCATACAGATGAGCAAATATTTTTCTGGAAGAGGAACCTAAAAAAGCCTACTTAATAAGGCTATTCCTTACACTACAATTACTAAATTACATAGCTGGTTTTTAATGATTACTTGACTTCATATCTAATACTTTGCAATACATATTAATTAAGGGGACGTTCAAAGCAAACGCTTCAAAATTATTCTCATACAGTCAAACACAAGTATGTATGTATAGTATGTGTATAGATATATGTATAATTAGAAAGTTATTCATTAGGCTATCCAATCAATCAACAATTTTTCATGGCAAATTTCGTTCCCAACAGCTATGAACGCACATATAAACATACAAACGTAAACACGCTCATAGCAGCATATTCTCATTGCGAATAAGTGGTGGAGGCAAGATTCTGCGCCTCAAAAAGTTTCTTCACGGAGCCACATAGCACTCATGGGAATTCCAAAAGCACACATATGAGTGAGTGTTCGGCGCAAGGTTTCTCAATAAATATCTTTATTAAAACGTACAGCTGTCTGGAGAATTAATGAGTCTCATTTACTTTCACACCTAAAAATCGTTGAGTATAAGTATATAAGAGTTTATATTCTCTGAGTATACTAATATTTATTTGTGTGAATTTTATGATAAAATATTTCAAACTCCTATAATGTTTTAACTTAAGAAAAAATCTCAAAATACAAGCAATAAGCGAACAACCATTTTTTTTTTTTCAATTAAAAATTCGTTACACCCTAACTAGCGAAGGGAATGTGGCAACATAAACTGAAAAACAAAAACAAAAAATTATATAAATTAGATACCCGAAGAAGATGCCTCCAAAAAAGAATAATAAAAAATGTTTAAGAAAAAAAGGGAAAAATTAAAAATCTGAAAAAAATTTGTACAAAGTGCTAAATTATACACGAACAAAGCGTTTGAACAGCAACGACGAAACGAAAACAAAGTTATAAAAACTTCAGCGCTTAATAAGTTGAAAACAAGTATTTTTCTGATTACTAACGCATTATTGAATTCGCACAGCGGGCGGTGTAATTAATCAGCTGCTTGAGAAGCCTTAACACAGCGCGCCGGCCAAATGGACGAGGGCATGGCAAATGCCAACAACAAACGCACAAATACATGGTTTAAAATGAACTCATATGCATACACACACACGCACACAGCCAAGTGCGCTCTAAGGTTGTAGCATGCGCATGGCTTTGAATGAAGTTGCCACAAACCACAAGCGTGTTGCTACAAAAATCGAACATCAAAAATCACCGCCGCGACAGCCAGCAACCGCACTAGATGTGCCGGCAGCTTGTTGCACACTCATGACCAGTCACTTTGTTATCCACATAGCCACAGAACAACCATACGGACAGACGTAGACACATGTTGCGCAGTGCGTTTCGAAGCTGCCTCAAAGTTCAGAGAAGTCAAAAAGCGCTTGCGCACAGCTGGTCAGTCAATGCCGACAGTGCTGTGTCTTGACCGCGTCATATGTTTCGAACAGTACGCGTACCGCTAGCTGGGCTGTGCGGCTTCACGTCGTGACAGTAAGTTTTTACAGTAGTTTAAGCTAATGTTAGGCTTCTAATTATGTCCATATGTATTGTGTAAAAGTATGTATGTAGTTGGCTTGCTTTGTGCTGTGGTGAGAAGTAGGCGGGTCACTATTTTCACAATAGACAAATGTTTGTTAATATCACTACAAAAGACTGCTGCTTTGATTTTTTTATTTTTCAATTTTCAAAGTCTTCTAGCGCTACCTAATTAACATCGATCAATGCCAGAGGAATGCGTATGGGTGTGTATGTGTGCTTGTTCGCCTCATTTACTGATTACGTAAGCTGATATGTACATATACGATATGTGCATGGTAGCTATGGGTGAGTATTTAGAGTTTAATGTTTTAATAAAGTTATGAAGAATTAAAATTCTACTTTTTGGACTAAGTTTTCTGGGTAAATATACAAAGTTATTTCTTCTTTTCGGAACTGCAATAAGGCTAATAAGACTTAGAAAAGGCTATATTCTGCGGAAAATCACTGGTCAGTTGTGACCCACTTTTGGTAAAAAAGAGGCGTATGGGTCTGGTTGTGAACTAGGACAAGAAAAAATATCTCCTGCCATCAATCAAACAGTCGCCACACTCGCGACTTGGCTCCCACGTCACTGCTGACAGTCATCACTTCAAAGTCGTAGATAATTTCGTCCATCTTGGAACCAACATTAACACCAACAACACTAAGGTATTCGAGAGAAAGGTTTTTCGGAAGATTTTTGGTACTATGCGCTTTGGCGAATACCGCAGTTTACGAAACGATGAGCTGTACCAGCTGTACATTGAGATAGTTGAGTGAATCAAGCCGCTGTCTGCGCTGGCTAGATCATGTTTTCCGGATGAAAGAGAACACCCGAAGTGTTTCGATTCAGTATCCACCGGTGGAAGCAGAGGAAAACCGTCCACACAGCTTAAGAGATTTATGGGAGAAGGACCACGCTGCACTTGGTATCTCGACTTTGTGCCAAATAGCAGAGAAAATAGATGACTTGCGGGCTATAACCGCGTAAGTGATGTCTACATCAATAAAAAAGAAATATATACATAAAAATGTAACTGTCGAGTATATACATATGACACGACGTCGAAGAGTTAGCAAAAGCCAATTGAAATGCGTTCGAAGTTTTGGTTACATTTCGGAAATTATGGAATAATCTGCGATGTTCTGAACAATTAATTAACTTGTAGTTTTTTTTAGTTAAAACAGAATTTCATTAACATCGCCTTTACAAGCTTTTAGGGCATTTCCGGTTGCATCTTATCGTAATCGAACATATTTATAACGATAGGAGTATGAAATATTGGAGAAACCATTATAAATTAAACATAAAATCTCAATTTTTCGAGCAGTCGCATCTCCTGATATCCAAATTGGATATTTCTTGGACCAACTTCTGAGTCATTTACTCCTAAATAGTCTTCAGAAAGTCAATTTTAGTTTGGCAACAGTACAATTTCATGAATTAGGACGATCCGGAAAATATTTGGCTCACAAAAATTATAACATTTGAAAAAAAAGGCGATTTATTTGTCAACATAGTCCCAATTAGTTGGAAACACTTGAACCAACGACGCTCCAAATTATTTAACCTGTCTGAAGAATACTTTTTTTTGAGGAACTTTTGAGATGCGTAAAACCTCAAATTTTTTTTGTATTTTCAATCGACGGTCTGCCAATACGATGTTGGAGACTTATGTTACGATATCCTCCGCCATAGTTGTTTTCGTTGCACCGGGTTGTGCTTCATCCGCATTGGACTTTCGACCCGGTTAAAATCTTTTTGACATATGCAATCGAAGGTGAAAAGTTAATATCCACGATATCTAAGAGGCTTATCACTGCGCGTTTTCTCCAAAAGCTAGAAACAAAGCCCAAACCGATATTCTTCTTTTTTCCATTTGATTCGATGGCTCATGTCACTTATGATAGTCGGGCTAAAAGATTAGCCAGAACATCGTATTGAATCGTCATCGTCAGTTTAATATTTCGGAACTCAGTTTCAGCGTGAACTTATTACTATCCAAACAAAGTTGGTGTATAGAACCTGGAACTCACAAACCTTATCATAAGCAGAAGTTCAATCAAGAACGTATATGTCAAATGTGAAGAAATTATATGTTTTCCGCTCGTTATGGCGGTATTTTCGCCATAAATTACATTATAACTTCATCTTTTTACTGTCTATTTGTGTATGCAGCAAATATATTTAATTATTTATTCCACTGTTGCTCATAACTCCACTCGGCTGTACGTTGCGGCCTTCCATCCATGCTTAGCATAGTTAAATCTATAAACGGATATCGTAAAATACTTGCAACTTGTAAATTTACAAAGCCATCCAGAATAAATGCGAACAATGTGCAGGACCTTCAACAACTATCCCAGTTGTTGCCAGGAAGGGTGTATGTGGCATATGCAGCCAGCTTGTACGGGTATGTGCGAGGAGCGCGCCGCCGCCAACAGTAGTCGAACGCTGCCACCGGCTACGGAGCTTCTGCGGCATACTGCAAATACTCGCACCACAGCGAACTCGAACTGTTCGAAATATTTTTCCGTGCTCAGCGGCAGCGGCAATAGTTGGACAACGGCAGCAGGCTTTTGGTGGCACAACCAACGGCTGACTGTGGTTTGCACACACACACACATACATGCGAGTGTAGGTAAGTGAAGCAATACTAGGCAACTGGAACTACGGTGGCAACAACAACAGCAGGTGCAGCAAAATGAGCAAGACAGCCGAAACAGCATCGCATAGGGTTACAAAAGAGCCAAAGAAATCTTGCAATCAAAAGAATTTCAATAACTTTAGTTGGGCGAGGAGCACGCCATGGCGACATACCCGCCTTGCGACAACGCCAATACCACGGCAGCGAGTGCCATCCGCCGCACATATTCTTATATGCATGCTTTTTGTACATAGTACTTGCAACGCTTGCCGCAGCTGTGCCACAACGTCGTAAAGGTAGAAATCTCAGCATTGCTGCCATGAACTCATAGCAAGAACCGTGTGCTGCTACGTGGCAGGGTGTATTATTATTGCGGTTGCCATTGTCGTTCTCATTGTTGTTGTTGTTGTGCTTGCTGTTCTTATCGCAGAAAAAATTGTCACTTAATTGCAAAGCGAACGTGATCAAAGTATTTGCCAACATTGCAACATGAGCAATTGCCAATTGAACTTTTACTTTTACATGCAACAAATATTGGCTGCAGCGGCATCGGCAGCGGCGTCGGCGGCTCGTTTGCTTCCCGCCAATGCACCTAGAGCTGCAGTTAAATTGGTGGCTAGTTACTCTGTTTCTTTTTATACTATTGGCTTTTTTCTTATTTTTATTTTTTTTTTGTAGTTTTATTTTCCTCCCTTTTGTTTGTTTTTGTTGCTGGCTGCTGTGTAAGGCACCGCTATTGTGGTTTTAATCAATTGGAATTTATGACTCGAACACCAGAACTATTGAGGGGAACGAAAATGGTATTGTATAAAAATACTTTACAGCGCTGTATGTCGGTGTATGTGTGCGCGTTAGGATTTGACTTCGGTTGCATCTACATATTTTATGTTGTTTACCAACCGTGAATATTGACTTTTGGGAATTACTTTAATTCGTAAATGCGCTTCTCGCTTTATTGCTTTTAATGATAAATAAATATTTTTTGATGGCGTTGGAGTGGATCGGGGAATTCGGAAATACACACCAACACACTAGTTTGCACACGCGTTTGAGAAAGTAATAAGTTGTTTGATAACTTTTATCCCAGTGGGCTTATTTGGGATCTTCAAGGGCAATCACATGTTAAATTATGAGATGAAATAGCTTCTTGTGCTTCATTGGGCACTTTTGTATCGTTTCGAAGCTTTAAGTTAGAATTTGGTATACAGATTCTAATTTGTCAAAGATAACTATAAATTGAACGAAATTTGCTGTGGAGATATGTAAATCTCTATATTGTACAAAAGAACAGCACACGAGGAAGACTTTCTTTTGTTATTTTGGATTTTTATAAACTTTAGATAGCATTATAATCTATACTTTTTTATATATTTGAGCTCAAAATTTTCCACACTAATCATTTCTCAGTAATTTACGAGATATATCTCAATAATAAAAAGTCTAGTAAATATAAATCCATTATTTTTGCAATAAATCAATTTTTTATTTAGCATAGTTAGAGGTCAAATATCCATCATTTTGCTCGATGTTCCAGTTTTGAAGGTAATTTCATAATGACTCTCTATTAGAACCTTTGTTCATATTTTCGACGTTCATTTCCACTGGAAATAAACTGAAACTTTCGATTTTCATAAGCTTTTCCTGAATTGAATTGTCATTCACCATAGGTAGGACAGGTAGTAATCACTTGTTGTCACAGGATCGGACTCTAAGGTGGATAAATAAGAACCTCCCGGAGGTTTAAGCAGGTCACCAACGATGTATGTGGCCTGACGTTGCCCTATTAGAGCGCACTTACTCTCCCACTCGCCTAAACTATCCGCTCCTGGGCAATTATAAGCTTCAGTCGACACAATAAGGCTAGAAAATTTTCATCATGAGTAACCCCGTTTCTGAGATGAAAAGCTTTTGTTGCGATGCAGCAGCGATTTGCAGATCCGAAATAAGAGTTTGATAGTACGAGAGCAGCTCATATAAAATGACTTGGCAAGGGCCAATCCTGTCATACAGATAGAAAAACAATTCAGACCGTCAATCCCGGCATCGATACTGCTTTCATGGAGTCACCGCGATTCCAACACCATCGTTCTCGCATGACGTTCTTGCAACTGACTCTTTTTCAGCATCAGTAACCATCTGCTTCAGTAATCGATCGATTTTGTGCTGATCCAGTAGCGATAGGAAATGCGACCAGTAGGGTTATTTTTTGCATTAATTCGTATGGCACCTAAACATCGGCCTTCATTCTATATTCAGTCTTATTTAATGATTCTAAACAGGTTTTAACTTCTGGGTAATCTAAAATGCCCGATCTTCATTAGTACTATGTTTTATCTGTTAAGAAAATTCAAGGGTTTTGTGATTTCGACTATCTTTAAGTTGACCTCCATCAGAACAACTGGAATGAAATATGATAATCAGTATAACCAGAGATCAAAGTTCTTCACAGTGTGTGGCACGTATGATTTTTTTGAGTCTCACCAGCATCTCTCCAGTTTGAATAGAGCCCTTGAAAGTTGTCTCTGGTCTCATTTAGAACTTCACAGTTGCCAGTTCGTCTAAAAGAACAGCATCCACGTTCTTATAATATTCTACTTAGCGACGGTATTCAGTTTAGCAAATCCTAAGTTTTCAATGTTCCAAATTCAGAAAATTTTTAAATTTCCGCAACAGTCGAAGTTTCATATTCAGGTTGGAAGATACGACTGTAAAGAACTGTCTGTAATATTGAATAGTATATCTACGTAGAACTAGAAAGTACTCTGCGTTACCCCTGGCAGGGAAAATTTAGTATGATTCTAAAAAATATAGACTTCAAAGATTAAAGGCTCTCAAATAACCAAGATAGATAGAAATGAATTAAAATTTTGCACTGTGACCTATGTTCTATTGTCCTCCCTCATTTATCACACAAAGGTAAAGCACTCTGAACACTCTGGAGATGATGTGAGAGCTTTCCACCTACATGGAGTCAAGCGCCTTGAGCCTGCTTTTTCAACTTGCTGGGCAATCTAGAATCAGAATTTGTAGAAAGAAAGAATTAGAAAAGAAAAAATTATATAATTATTCGCAGTGTGGTTTTTCAGTACCCCACTTTAGTTGAGTATTAGTATTATTTTTCAAGAAATATGAAGTTGGAGAAATATGATCTAGAGGGCACCACTCTTTATAACCGGCTGATGAAAACTCAAGAGTCTATTAAATTCGATATAATATTTGGCCCATAACTTAAGCATAACATCAACTTAGCTCCTCACATACATTGAATCATGCATATTTTCCAAATATTAAACCATAAAATTTCAAAATTATTTTCCGAAAGTGGTACTCCATAAATTTTAGTTCCAGCTCTCAAATAGAGAAGCCTGAGTGAGTTTATATGAATGACATTAGAAAGCTTATGCCATGCAAATTAAGTTATTCATATGCAGTGTTAATGTTTTGAACCCAAAATAATAGAAATTGACAAATTTCAATTGAAAACTGTATATTTATAGCTTTATGTTTAAAATAGAATACATAAATAAACGCTAAATAATGCAATAAGGGCTTAATACTAAGAGAGTTTGGTACGAAAGTGTATATATCTGCAATAAATATCGATCAGATGCGCTGGATTAAGCCGCATATGAAAAGACAAACTCATAAATATGTATGGAGATGTAAACATACAGACATAGATAAGTATGCGATCAAGCCTAGGCACCCACAATGAACCAATAAAAGTGGAAAAGTCATAAAAAGGCAAAGAAATGCGCTAAGCGATAGAGAAAGGGAGAGAGGAAAGTATTTATTACCTGTTATTTGTTTGTACAAACATATTTACATATAGAGACATACACAGAGATCGACATACATTGGCACACACACAGGCATGGGGATATTAGTTGCATGAAACAAATGCACAACAGGCTTATTAAATGAGAGGTGAGTGTGAATATGCCTAAATATGAGTATGTTTGCATGTGCTCTTTTGTGTGTGTATGTAAGTGTGTTTAGGCAGTTCCTGTTTAATAACATGTTTCATATTTGTGCCATTCCCTCGCACAACAACTCAATTTGTATGCATTCGAGATGCAAACGAAATTTCCAATTGGAGTGCATTAAAAATTAAAGAGCGCCGAGCGCATCACATATGCACTCTTTCCATTGGAAAAATACTCACTGCTGCTATGAGTGAAAGAGCGTGGATTGTTAACATTGAGTGTTTCCCATATTCCACATGTTTCAACGTGCATACGCATACAAGATTAGAGCCAAGAAAAGTGAGTGAGTTTTTGTTTGAACTCTTAGCACTAAACAACTCACTCGTTCGTCAGAACTCAGGAGCTATAAGATACACCAGGTTTTGTTTGTATCTCACAGTTGCCTTTGAAACGAAATTGCCACTGAAACACACTACCACCACCGCCAACAACAAAAATAATAATAACAGCAGCAACAACACACTGCTGCGCTGTCGGAAAACAAGGTAGCGCCATCAACGGCCGACCTGTATGTGCGCCCGTGTGTTAGGCTATATTGAGTGAAATGCGCTTGTGGCCAAGCGGCTGGGCATTGTGGGCACAGTACATAGCTCACACAGCTCACTGCTCGGCTCAATGTGATAAGTGCCGTGCTGCGCCGGAAAATATTAGCTTCGTCGGACCTGTTTCCATTGAGTGCGATTCAGTGCTTGAGACCGGTTCAAATCGATTGAAGCAAAATTGCGGCGCTACGTTGGCGTGCGGATGCAAAGTACACGGAATCGTCAACTTAACGAACGAACGAACGGTACGACCGTGTGTCAGAAAATTCAACTTAAATTAAGTAGATATACACGTACGAACGCAAAATTACAACTGCAAAGAAATTGTTCAAAGTTATTTAAAGAAAAGAAAATAATAAAAACAGCGCTTGCGAATCGAAAATGCAAACAAAGTGTTATGGAGTGCAAGGCCCAGCCAAAGCAAGTGCTTGTGCCAAGTGAAAAAAATATAAAAAAATTTAAAAATTTTAAATCTAACAAATTTGCATAAAACCGTTAATGTTGATAAGCAGCAAAAGTACAAAAATTTGAAAAATTTAATTAATAAAGAAAAAGTGTAAAAATCGCAAATCAAATAAGTTTTAGTAAAAAGACGAGTTTGTGTTGGACAAGCTGTTTTATTTAGCAGCAGACTGTAATTAAAAAGTTGACAAAAACCGCTAGATGCAATTGCTGCTCATCGGAAATCACTTCATTCATAAGCAAATGGTAATAATAAAATAATTTCGAAAAATTTCACATTAAAATTTGTGCGCTGTGACCCGAAAAACATATAAAAATAAGATGTTGCAACATTAAAGCACATTGTAGTGGCTACTTATCAGCTGAAAAAGCTACTGAATATAATTAAATGCATTTTTTTAATTTTTTCCTAAATCTTTTATTGACGCGCTGGCCTTTGGGGCGCGACTTAATGAATTGTGCAAACGACGAGACAAATTTAATGACATAGTTTCGTTTTTTTTTTTTGTTTTTTCATTAGAAAATCATGCAGCTATTGATAACATTAATATTTATGATAATGTGTAGCATACAACCTTATTAGCTTAAATGCCTGCTACGCCCCTCACAAAGTCGTGCTTGTGTGTGTGTTTGTTGTGCGCTACAATTCGAGTGCCGCAGCGGCAGCTGCTCTTCAAGTGTTGCTATTTCATGACATAATTGCTTTCAAAGGCCTGCCTAATAGCAATATTATATTATTTAATTGTCGGAGCGCATACATCTGGCGCTAGAAGTGGCGTTGCGGCGCGCGCCAGCGTGTACATTAACCGTTATTGAGCTCAAGTTGATGGCAGAGTTGAAAGCCTACTTAGTCAAATTGATTGAGGGCTATCAATGCGTTCAGAGTCAATTAGGCAGCGATGGTTTTGAGAGCAACAAAAACAAAAAAAAATTAACAAGCGGTGATAGAAATGAATGAAGCAATTTAAAGTAATTAATATTTTATAGCTCAAAAACTGTCTTTAATCGTAAATTCTTTCAGTTTTTCAAAAAAAAAAAAAAATCATTCAAAAATTGTTAAGTTTTCGTCAGACATCCATCACAATATTCTTTAAGCTTTGCTGCTCACCATTTTCGCTTAATGCCGTTAGTGTCAAGCAACACCTACACACACGCACGCTCCTTATAGGCCTATAAGACAGTTTGAACTATGAAAAAAATATTATAAAAACAACAAGAAAGCAGCAAAGTTTCTAAATTCTCTTTGACATTGCTGACTTCATATTGTGCTTGCAGCTGCGATTTGTTGCATGTTGTTGCTGCTGTTGTTGTGCTTTTGCCAGTGTCAAGTCACAATAAGAGCACATATGGTCACAGCAGCAACAGCGAACGGCATTTGTTAAGTTTTTTATTGCATTCATTGCTGTTGTTGTTGTTGTCATCGTCGCGGATGTTGCCGCGTCGGACGCGGTCATCAACTGCAAACAATTCGCGATTTGCTTCGTTGATTCAAAGTACGCGGCAGCAACGCCAACAACAACAACATAAAGTGAAGAAGAAAAAGTAGCATCAAACAACAATAACAAGAACAACGCCAGCAGTAGCTAGCAAGCAATAGCGAAAACAACAGCAACTGCATTTTTCTGCAACTTGTTCGGTTGCTTGCAACTTAGCTATTTATATATGTGTGTATTTGTGCACATATACATTTATTAGCGCGTGTGTGTGTGTGTTTGTGCGCCAGCATGCATGTCGGCTTTTACGGCCTCTCATATGCACGCTCGTACTGGTGTGCTTACGCCCCGCTAATTTTCCAGCACAATAAAAACAAAAGCACAAACTTGCTGCAAGCTGACCGGCAATCAACTGCTCACACACACACATACACATACATACTTGTAGTATGTTTGCTAGCTGCGGCAACCGGCTTTTGCAAAGCAGTAAAGCAAGGCGTAATGGCAATTTTAGTAGAAATAAACAGCAGCAGCAACAATAACAACAACAATTGCCAAGAAATGTTTGCGCAACAAATCTAAACCTGCTGCAAGTGTAGTAAAAATAACAACAACAACAGTAATAACAAAAAGTTGCCACTACAAAATGTGTATTAATATTTAAGGCGCAGCAGAAAGAAAGCATTTTTACGCAAAAATAAATAAACTCCGCTTTACTGCAAATTGCAACATTTCCTCTTAAGGCTGGCTCCATAAAATTGGAGCAACCAGCAAAAGTCATAAATAAATAAATTTGCTTGTCTGTATGTGTGTGTATACTAAAACAACTTCCTTTTTTTTGCAGCTTTGCCCAACAACAACAACAACCAACCAAATCGTACGTGCAACATATGCAAATACACATATCTGCCCATTCGTTTGTATGCATGTATGTATGTGTGTGCAGCAACTAAGACTCACGTATTAGCGAATTTGCATAGCAAATAATATTATTTTGTCGCTGCAACATTTCGCGCCGTAAACAAGCAAACAACATACGCGTGTGTTGCATGTAAACATTTGTGCTCCCATTTGTGATTTGTCTGTGTGTGTGTTGCCAAAGTAACTGAAAGTGTCATCTTCAGCGTTTTTCGCGTACGCGTACTTGCCGCGTGTGTTAGTGTGCGTGTGTGTGCGCTTGAGCGCTACAATTTGCGTCGAAAAGAAATTTATTTGCTTTTACCTGCCTCTTAAACGTGCAACATACTTACTCACACACCGGTTGTTTGTCTAACAAATCACAATTGAATTGGATTATTTACGTGCCACCTCTAACTAATTGGATTTGAAGCATTTTAAATGCTATTGCTGCTTAAAGTGAAGTGATTGCTCACACTGTTTGTGTGTCACCGAGTGTTGCAGGTGAGTTTTTTTTGCGCTGAGCGCACAGTAAATTGATTTTGTGTGCTGAGTGGTGTGAGTGGACTCGGCGAAGGGAAGACTTTTGGTTTGAACTAGATAGTATAAAAAGAAATTGGCCCACGTTGCATGGTTATACATACATATATGATATACCATAAGTATGTACATATATGGTATACAGAGTTTTCGTAAATGCTTCTGGAACTAAAAAAAACGCCAGCTAAAGTGCTTTCGAACAAACAAAACGTATACATATACAAAATATTTCTTACAAGATTTTGAGTTTGAATGTTCACTTTGTATGGCAGCTATATGCTATAGTTGTCCGATCTGAACAATTTCTTCAAAGGTTGTCCCGTTGCCAAAGAAAATAAGTAGAGCCAAATTTCATGAAGATATCTCGACAAATAAAAAAGTCTTCCATATAAGCGCATGAATATGAGCGCTCAGTTTGTATGGCAGCTATATACTATAGTTGTCCGATCTGAACAATTTCTGCGCAGATTGCAAAATTGTCTAAGGCAATAAGGAAAGCCAAATTTCATGAAAATATCTCGTCAAAGAAAAAAGTTTGCCATACAAGGATATAATTTTGATCACTCAGTTTGTATGGCAGCTATAAGCTATAGTGATCCGATCTAAAGAATTTCTAGGCAGATTGTACCATTGGCTAAGAAAATAAATATAGCCAAACTTCATGAAGATATCTCATCAAATAAAAAAGTTGTCCATAGAAGGCCATGATTATGATGATTCAGTTTGTATGGCAGCTATATGCTATAGTGATCCGATATCGGTATTTTTCAGCAAATAAGCAGCTCCTTGATAAGAAAAGAATATGTGCAAAATTCTAGAACGATAACTCAAAAACTGAACTAGAAGTTACTAGGTTTTACTAGCTAAATCGATTCAGCTCGTCATGCTCGTCATTTCATAAAGTTATCACTGCACTACTCGTATATATATAAGTCATTCGCTATCACACTTTTACATATGTATATCTTTCTAACTATATATATGTATATATAAATGCACTAGTGCCGACAAAGCACAATACTTTAATTTAAATGTCAAAACTTGTAAAGAGTGCACTTCGATACCACAAATCCTTCGTTGCAACATTAAATATTAATTGCCCGAGTCCACCTTTATTGGAGCGTCTGTATGCGCATACAAGAGCATCAATTCTCCTGCGAGACAACTCAATTGTATCCTTAGCCGACTTTAGCGGTCATGTCCTTTTCAGCGCAATCAATCGGCTAAGGGTATAACGAAATGAATTTCTGTTGAAATGCGTTCTTTTCTTTGATAATGATGACTTTAGGTTTCCATTAAAGGTAAGAAAAGACAAAAAAGCAACAACAACACATACACTTTCACATGATTGCAGTCGAGCGAGAGGAGGGTTCGGTTTTTTCTTTGCTTTTGATATGAACTAAAAATAGAAAAGGTCTATCAATAAGTAAACCCATTTATAAAGTCGAAATTGAGACATATGGAATTGTGCAGGAATGCGACAAGAAGGGAAAAACGACAGATGGTTTTTTGTGCATCAAAACCACGAAAAAATTATAATTGTCTGCCGTTGTTGAAGGAATTCAAGAATTGCTCTCGGTATAGCACGCATAAAGAGCTCTACTTTAAGGGAACTTAATTTCATTTCCCTTTCAATGTTTGTAGCCAAATGTGTGGTTTCAAAACTTAAAGTATTTTACCAAATTTTTTCACTTTTTGTTTAATCATAAAAAGTCGCTACACGTGCAACAAATATATCTGAAAGTATACTGAAGGTAAATGAGAAAGAAGTGCGTGCCACAGCGGCAGCTGTTTGCAATATGTCTTCATCCAATTAATTAAGTTTATCTATTTTAAAGTATGACAGGAAACTACTCAAGCACATTTTCCTCTAAGCAGTAATTTAAAATATTTAGATGCGTCTAAATGTATGTAGCTCAGTTATAATTAAAGGTTATATATGACAAAAAGAGAAGATGACAGTGCCAGAAACGTGACTTCCTTTAAATTAATCTCTTTTAAGGAATTTTGTGCTGAATTTTGTTAGCTGTAAGCTGACTTGGCATTAAATGCGCCTAATTGTATGCTACCTTACATTCTTTAAGGTCACTTTTACAATAGAGATAAAATGTTGCCTACATTTGGGCTGATGTAACATAAACTGTGGTTGGAGTTGAGGTTAAAGTGACAACGCAAAAATATGGCAGCTTTGAAATCGTGATTTCCGTTTAACAACTTAAAGTCGTACGGCGGTGGAGTACATTTTCAGTACAGCAAGCATTTGTTTGTGCTTGCTGCCTATCAACAGCGCGTAGACACATCCACGTAGCACGCACTTTGTAAAAAAAAATAATAAAAAACGGAAAATAATTTCATTGGCACGTTTTTCGGCAATCTTTCACTTACACATGTTGCAAGCATAATGTTTAAAATTTCTGTCTGCCAAAAAGCACTCAATCTTGAGCATGTGATAAGGCTTCTCGAATGCGTGCCCCATACCGTCAAAGAAATGCGAATTTCGTTTCGAACCCTCGAAGAAAAATCACCGCATGTGTTGCTTAACTAATTTAGTGGCATACTCTTTTTCACAACAGCACGTTTCAATGTTTTCAAAAACAAAATCATGAAAAAAATTGCACAAATTTTCAGTGTCAAAAAAAAAGTTTTTCCTTTATTTGTTTTGATTATTTAACATTTGATTTATGACAGTTTAACATTTGCTTTGTACATTTCCCACATCACACACATAAAACACATAAAAAGTAGCATTGTGCATTACTAAGGGTAACATAAGGCAATTATTGGCATATGGTCGGATTAAGCTGTGCGGTTGCCGTTAGTGGGGTGGCTGTCGCCGTGAGATAAACACACTTTGGCTTACAATTTATATGCGCTTCCATTGTAATGACAAAAATAACAATGAATAAATAGCGGATGCTAACGAGCGTTGGTTGAAACCACCCAGGGCCGGTAAGAAAATTACGCACTTTTCTAATTTCCACTGTCACAAATCTACAATCGTACACAGGATAGTAGTTAATGAAATGGGTCGGCTGCGAAGTGCTAAAATCCATGTTGCGCGCGCGAAGGCGGGGTCGATGACTAGCATATGATGAGATGATTACACTGCGTTGGCCTCTCTGCGAGTGCTTGCAGCAAAAATAAGGACGCGTGAAGCTGTTGAGTCACAGCGAGTTTTTCTATGATTAAATAAGTACTATATATGTATATAAATATATGTATATACTTTCTTAGTTGAACTTTGCTTTTCATAGTTCATATGAGGATATTAGCTGACTTACGCGTTATCTTATGTGCAAGCTTTTAGCAACCTCAGAGATTCACAGTTATCTTTGGTGTTACTATAAATAGTTAGAACATGCCTTGAGAAAATAATCAGCTGTTGGAAGAAAGCAGTGTAAAAATTTTCAGGGTTTTGTAGGTGGGTCGCTGCAGTTCGGCATGTTGCATGTAAACTAGAGGGTCACTAAAACTTAATTTGATGAAAATTAGTAATAAGATCACTGCTTGTAGATATGATTATATACTTATACGAGTACGTCATAACAAAAATAATGTAATATCACTTATGGACAGATTTTCGACGCTTCAAAACAATTAGTTTGATAATTAGTTTTAATGCCAAAATAAATTTAGAAAAAATCGAAAACTGTTGCTAAAAACTTTGAAAATAATGAAAACTAAAAAAAATTAAAGCAGAATTAGATCCGTTGGATAAGTAAATAAGATGAAATATCAAGAATGAAAGGAAAATTAATTTATAAGCGATCTGAGGTCGGGAATTTTCAGTGTTAAAAACAACTTATCTCGATTTTCAACAAAATTAAGAACTACAAAAATGATAATAAAAATTTTACGCTGTCTCACATAACCTCAAATTTTTTTTTTGCCTTTATTTTTATAAATTTTTTTTTATTTCAGCAATTTTTTTGTAAACAATACTTTTTATGTCCTGGACACACTGTAATATTTCTGAATTAAGATATTTACCTTTTCACATTATCTTGACTTAATATCGTAAAATGCCTCGAATTCCATTTGAAAACTCTCAAGTCGAAATATCATTTATTTTTTTGTAAAAAAAAATATTCCAATACTTTTGTTTGCAATTCACCATTTTTTTAATATCAGCTATAATTTCTACTACTAAAATATATTTGGTTGTATACAAAATTATTTACAATTTAAAATTATTAAAATTTTCGAAAAAAAATTTAAATATTTTTAAAAAATATTTTTTGTTTTTTAAACAATTTCATTGTTTTTATTTTAAAAATGTTAAATATTTTTATTTTTGAAAAGTATTTTCAATATTTTTTTTTTTGAAAATATTTTGAATATTTCCTCCCTCACAAATGTTATAACATAAATGTATATTTATCATCCAACAAATCATTTTCTTCATTGAAAAAAAAGTATTTCAAAAATTTTCAATTTATATTGAAATACATTTTTTAATAAATGTTTTTAATAATAATAATTCTCTTTTTTATTTGAAAGTACTTTCATATGCCACTTAGAAAAATTTGCTTTATTTTTGTCGATCAGCATTCCTTATGCTTCAATACCGCAAAACTATATACCTGCAAGAAACAGAAAATTCCCGCAACCATTTCTCGATATTGACTTTTTACATAATCACTTTAGTCCAGCTTCTAAGTCGGTGTTGATGACCTGAAATTGTGTGAAAGTTCTGTATGCACATATTTACGAAGTGTCTGAATACTTTGTAATCTTTCGTACATTTCAAAAAGCAATCTTTCAAAGCTCCAAAGAGACTCCACTGGCATTAACGCCTTAACCATGAAAAATGATACGAAATATGATTGAACTCACAAAACTATCGGACACGCTGTATTTACATAATGTCTAGCGCACACATACACACACACATACACAAGTACATTGCTTTGTTTTTAATTTTTGATCAGCGTAAAGCGTAAAGTCCATAAGTAAATAGTAAACACAAGAAGACAGCAAATAAAGAGCCAGACCGAAAATGGGCTAAGCAAATACATAGATCACAGTGTTTAATCGCAATCAATTCCGAGCATTACCAAAAAAGCGAAACAAAGGGATTTTTCAACGATGCATGACATGAAAAATGACGCACTCGCAAAGTGTAAAAGTAAAAATCACTGGCAATCACCAGTAAGCACCCAGTCAGCCAGCCAGCCAACCAATCAACCAGTCAGTCAATAAACAATGCAGGGAAATTCTTCAAAAAGTCAAATGAACGATGAATGTGTGAACACTTCGGTGCAGCTGGCTGAGGGCGGGGGGCTGAGCTGGGCCAAGGAGATGAATATGAACGTCAGTACAAAAGCAAGAAGAAAAGAGTGTTATGAAAAGCGGCGAAATAGATTGCGCTGCGCCTTCTGGGAGTTGCAAGTAGCTGGAGTAGCTGAGGCAGCTATGGAGCAACAGCGCGACGGCAGCGCACAGGCGGCGGCGGTAACGAAATTCAAATTTTTCACATTCACCTTAATCAAGTGTAAAAAATTTCGATTTCTTGATTTCTCAAGCTTAACAATGAAGGGGCGCGCGCGCGCGGAGTGAGCGTGCGCGAGTTTGTTTGTGTGTGTGTGTGCGTGTTTATGCTTTTCAAGTGTAACAAATGCAACGCATGAAGTTCGTGCACACATGAATGAGTGCTTGGATTGGATTTTCATTTCATTTCGACTTTTCTCTTCACTTTTCTTGCTGCTCGTGTTTGTTGTTGTGTGTGTGCCGTCCCGTGGCAGCGCCTGCCGCCCGTTGCCCGCCGAATCATTAATCATTTCTCGTTATGAGCAGCGGTAATGCGTACGAAATTGAAATGGTATGAGGTGTTTAGAAAGCAAAAAGCAACAACAACTTTAAAGCGTAGCAGCAAAAACAACGCTGCTGATGCCCGTGAAAAATCAAGCAGCT
Source organism: Bactrocera zonata (assembly GCA_037783105.1). Classification (NCBI taxonomy): domain Eukaryota; kingdom Metazoa; phylum Arthropoda; class Insecta; order Diptera; family Tephritidae; genus Bactrocera; species Bactrocera zonata. The sequence continues at coordinate 25,684 of JBAWJQ010003086.1, read as the reverse complement.
ATAAATCCACTCGTGTGCGCATATCACGCGTTGACTTCATAATTTTTTATGATTGTTAATTTTATGCACACTGATTTTGCCTTCATTTGCCACGAATTTACGTGGGTTGATTTTGTTTTTGTTGATCTTTTATTTGGAATTTGTATGTGTTTCTTTTTGATAAAATTTCTGCCGCTCGCCACTATCGAAAATTCATAGCTTACAACTTTATAGCGTCCTTCTTTTCATTATGTGCTATTGCAACACCGACAATTTATGCCGCGCGTTGTCTACATGCGCTCTTTGTTGTAATTTTTTGCTTGCATTTCTATGCAACGCATTGTGGCAAGTTATATTTTCTGCTTTCTTTTACATCTTGCCGTTGCATTGTTGCAAGTTATATTGTGTGTCACGTTTACTTGTTTTGTCCGAAAAGATATTGATCTGGAAATTGGCTCAACTGATTGCAGCCGCCCCAACTAGTCGGGATTGCGTGTGCCTGATTGTATGCCGACCGTTCGACTGCCACTTGTGGCCGTGAATTCGATTGCTAGTGTATGTGTATGAGTGTTTGTGCTAACAAAGAGGTCTGTAAAGTAGAGATAAAATGTGGGATGAAATTGTATGGAAGTATAAATAAAAATATATAGTGAGGCCAGCTCAGAGATTTAAGATTTTCGACTGAAAAAAAATTAGTAAAATAATATAAAATAAAATAAAATAAAATAAAATAAAATAAAATAAAATAAAATAAAATAAAATAAAATAAAATAAAATAAAATAAAATAAAATAAAATAAGATAAAATAAAATAAAATTAAAATTAAATTAAATTAAATTAAATTAATTTAAATAAACAAAATTAAATTAAATTAAATTAAAATTAAATTAAATAAATTAAATTAAATTAAGTTAAATTAAATTAATTTAAGTCACATTTTAAGCTATATTAAGCGATTTTTCTTATTGAAAAATTATACTTTTAAATTTTAAAAATTTTCACTAGCCGGTCGTTCCTTCAAGAAAACTTTAGTGTTCAACTCCCATCTAAGCTAAGATCGCTTTTAAATGTTACTCTTACAATAAAATAAAAATGCGCTCCCAATAATATGACCGCCACTGTACACAATGTTCTTTAAGCCATAGTCTGAATTTTCTTCAATATACACCGCATTTTCCACTGCTCCTCCGACATACACACACACACTCACACAAACGTGCATACGCACATTGTGCCGCGTTACCTTTAGCCTGCTCTGCTTAGTGTTTTTCATCAACTCATGCTGCTTGCAAACAACAACAACAAAAACAAACAAACAAGCAAGCATACAGGCAAACAAGCATATAATGTTGCATCAATACTTGTTTGAAATCATCTCATCGCATCTCGTCTCGTCTCATTTGGCTGCTCTTGTGGCTGGCATCACCGGCCGCAACTTGCTGCAGCTTCGTCAGAAGTTACCACAAGCCACAGTATCGTATCGCTGCATCAACAGTCACTTTGTAGCACGTCAAAACGGCATACTTATGCACATACTTATATCCATCCATGACCAGCCAACGACACACACACACATACAAACGCTTTGTAGTTTTTGTTGTTGTCAACTATATTGTTGTTTCATATGTATATCCATCATATCCATATAAGTGGCAACGGCTGCGGCATCTTTTGGCTGCAGCGAGTGCGCTTGTGTGTGTGCATGTATGTTGGTGTGCTGATACAGCTTCATCACTTATCAGCCGAGTTCGTATCTAATGCGCGTACAACACGTTCGCATCGGAAAATGTCTGTGCAACAGTTACATACATACATCTAGTATCTAGCGTGATGCACAAACACATGCATATATACATATGTGTGTCTTATCTGTTTATTTGGAGCATGTCCCCTGCAGTGCAGATCTGAATTATTGAGACAAATTTCTAATTAAAAAATTGTGTTTCCAATTTTTTTGAAGCTGACAAAATATGGAGGACCTCTATTTGTATCATGACATTCATGTATAAATCATAAAGTGTTGCAAGAATGAGTGTTGAAGGATACATATATACATATTGCCTTTGTGGAATCAGTGTCATTGACTCAACTGAATTTTCATATAATTACGTAACTATGGTTCCCACGCCTGTCTATATGCTTCGTACATATGACTAAGTACAGTTGCAACATCTTAAAAGTAGCGCTGATACGGTCAATCTATTTTTTAAATAAAAAAATTTAATTGATTGAATAAAATGCTTTGTTTTTGTACTAAAAAAATTTCTAAAAAAAGTTTTTTTTCTTGCAACATCAAATAAATATGTAAAATATGATTAAAAAAATTCCTTAAAATATTAAAAACTGAGCAAAAAACTTCCATTTTCCAATAAAAAAAAATTTCAACAAAATTATTTTGCTTGCAACGTACTAAAAATTTGATAATTTTCGCAATCTGGCAACGCATATACTTCAAAAATTAGTTTTCAATTGAAATACCGTTATTCACGCACTCACTTGCTTAAATATTTAAATATTTTCGTCAAAAAATTAAATTCTTAACTCAATTCACAAATGCTTGCCACGTGTAAAACCTACTCAAACACACATAAAAGTCTACAACAACACCAGCATAAGTTCTTCAACACTTTTACTACTTTCAACGAGCATAAACAAATATTATTTGCAATTCAAATTCACGAATAATAACTTATACTTTGTTGTTGCTCAATTATACCATCCACACTGTTATTAGAACTTTCACGTCCCACACTCTAAACACGCGCGTTGCATGTAAGTATGTTAGTGTATGTAAGACCGGCGAACGCCATTATCTCCAACCACAAACTTGATCTAATTGTTTTCGAAATATGCGTCGAGGAGAAAACATTCAAATTCTAAACTTTTCCGAGCGAGTATTCCGTCGGCGCTGGCTCAAGTGCCATTTAGGTGCGGCGAAAACAACACAAGAAAACCCAGACTCTAACACACATACAAACATAATTTGGTGCTGGGAGATAACTAACACGTAATTTTTGCCATTTTCTTGTGCGAGGCGCCGAGGCCGTTCATTAAAGCCGAAAAGTTCACGCTGCGTAGAAGTGGAAAGTTGCCTTTTCACTTTTCAACTGCCTAATCACCTACAAACAAATATATTTAGTTAGCTCCTCATATAAGTATGTATGTATATATTTGTGTATGTTTGTGTGTGTGCATTAATATTTGCATATGCTTTTGGCTTTGTCTGCTCTCGCTTTTGTGCAATTTAGTGTGGCATGTGGCAAGTTTTCGTCAAAGTTGCAAACTATGTACTAACATACACACATACATACATATTTGCAATCCAAATGACTTATTTTGGCAAACAAATGTACATATAAAATAGCATATAACATCTCAGCTTAGCATTCACTTTTCCTACAACAACGTCCATACCAACGAAAGTGCCGTTAAGCTCTCACTTGCTTCGCTGCTTCACAAAGTTGCTGGTTTACGGCGCTCCCACTCTCAGTAACTTTACAGCCTTTAAATTTTTACTGCATACTTTTTCGGCTAGTTTGCGGCAGATCCTTGCCTCCTTTGGCAAAATTAAGTTCTTGGCGAAATCTTAAGCTTTGCTGAAAATGTTTTTAATACTTACTGGAAATTAATTTCAGTGCGTTCGAGTTCGTTGGGAAATTGTCATATTTTTCGGGATTTTCATTTTGGTGTGTGGCGAATTTTAAATTTGAGCCTGCTTTACCTTTTGCTGTACTCATATTTATTAATCTTTTTCCTTTCTGCTTGACAAACTCCAATAAGGCTGGCCAGGCGCAAAATGTAATTATTTGTGGCACGTTCGTATTTTCATTGGTTTGTGGCATGTTGCTTATTATTGCCTGCAATGGAGTCACGTCTGTAAATCTCAATAGGATTATAAAATATTTTCCTTTAAATAACGTGAGGATATAAAATATATGTTTGTTATTCTGAGGGTGTTTCTGGTTTACAGCTGTAAATCGAGAGCATTGTGTAGGATATCGCACATGGGAGCTCTTCCATTCTGTAAACGATTTTGAAAACTTGAGCCTCAAAGCTACAGATAGGCCATCATACTTATATTTTAAAGTGCTTTTAAGGTTTTACATTAGCAGATATAATCTTTGCGCGGCAGCAACTAGAAAGGTTCTCTCTCCAGCTTTCTCTTAAGGTAGTGAACTTTAAGTTTTATTTTTTCAAAAACTATATATATGGAAGATTATATTTTACATATATTTAAATAAAGGTTTTCCTTTGAAATCCCTGCATATCTGAGTCTTCATGTCCTTGCAATGAGCACATCACCCTAAATGTAGGCAACAGTTTTTGATTCAGTATTCAAATTTTGCACTATAGTATAGTACAATATTTAGTATAGCATACAATTAGGCTAAATGCATAATAATATCCAAAATAAAAGGAATATGGAGTTCAGAATTGATTTTCGAAAAGTTGAACTGCTAGCCGCTTCGTTTAAAAGGAACCTTTCTTCAAAAGTATTGTCTTCTGATCACTCTTCTATTATATTGAATGCTTTTCAACCCTTTTCGTATTTCTAATTTATTAAAGAAAAGTCTTAACCCACTTCAGTCTATAAAAGTAAAATTTTTGCCAGTACCACATACTCTAAAAAGATATTATCTAAAGCATACCGTTATTAACGAACTTTTATACGCGCACTTAGTTTTCTCTTACTCAATATCAGCGCAACTGTGGCATCTATTTATTACAACATAAAGAGTAAGCGGAAAAGTTTTTCTAAAGAATATAATTTTGTACTTAATGAAATTTTTTATGATTCTTTTATGAAGCCGACGCACGTGCCACAGTTAAATGTTGGCAAACGGCTGAGTTTAATTACAAAAAGGCATAACTCAAAACTAATGGCTTAAGGAACACAAGGGTAGGTAGCGCACGCAACTTGCAACAAATAATATTAGATATCATATCAGCGCAATCTTAGATTTCTTTAAAAATATTTGCAATAATTTATACACATTCAATATCCAATGCAAACTGCGTTAAATAACTTCACCAAAATTGAAGGTGACAGACGCATAAAGTTCACACAATAGATAGATATTTATTACATAAATCCTGTATTACTTAGAAGTAGGCAGCTAACTGTGTTTATGTATGTGTTTTTATATAAGTTTTGTTGCATATTCCAGCAGTCTAGTGACAGCATACTAATTCGCTTTAGGTTTCCCCAGTGTGTCATTCACAAAAATTTTTGTTGCCTATAAAAATTTGTCCACACACACACACATGCACACATGCATATACTCGCCGGAGCAGACAAGATTTACCACTATGCGTTTTATAACCGCCGCAAATGGCGTATTTTTCTTGACAAAGTTTTCCTTATACTTACACCCAGTCAAACACCCTCACACACACAGTCACATAACAACGCGCATATTTTACTTTTCATTTTATTCGCATTTTTTTGCTTTTGCTGTTGTTGCTTTGCTTTTGGCCGGCATGAATGTCATGACCTTTTGTCAAAGAAGCGTTAAAGTACATATTTTCTCCGAATATCTTCGCAAGTCAAGCTGAAAATATTTTCATAAAACACCTACACAAACAAACGACCAATAAATGTTTGTGTGCGTGTGTGTGTGTGCGGTTGGCTGTGCGTCCATTTATTACGCTCGTATATTCGGTTATTCGTTTGCAGCGCTAGTTCATGTATTAGCGTGCGTGTGTGTGTGTGTCTGCAACCACTTGCTCGTTGTGACGTCTCCAAGGTATTCTAGTCCTGCTCGCTGCTGCTGCTGCTCAACGCTGACTTGTAATAAACATAATCGTAAATTTAGTGAACAGTTTCATCTTCACTACAACAACGAAAGTAACAAAAACAACAGTAGTGTTAGTGGCAACAACAAAAGTTTTGCGTCTCTAGCGCTCACCGGCACTTGCGGCACAACACCTTCGGGGCATTGGACGCACACCCAAACACATACACATGGACTTACACTCTCACTGTCATTTTATGTGGCAAGCGTTGCAAAGAATATGGCTGCTAAAGTTTTCGGCACTCAACACAAACACACACACAGCTGGCTATTTATGTATAATACACTTAAAGATATTTGCTTTGTAAACATTTGCATTCACGTAAATATTTCATTGCCACAGCTTCATTTATTTATTTTATGTTTTTTCTTTCTTTCATTTTTTTCCTTTTTTGTATTTTTTAAGTCGACAATGATTACTTTGTTTGTTACACCTACAAAAGAATCCCTGGCAATGTGGCGCGTGCTGTGGCATTCTTATATTTCTTGCCACAATTTGATTTGATTTCAAAATTGATAATTTGCTTCTTCGAAAAGCTGCACAAATTTGTTTTGGCTTTCGTCTGAGCGGTGCGCAAATTAGCTAAAAGTTGTTGTTATGCCGGAAATTGCATGCAAATCTATAATATGAAATCTTTGGTTATTTTACACCTGCTGAAAGTTAAGAATAAAACTGTTGCAGTCTCTAAAGACATAACGTAGTCGTGTAATATCGCATAAATAGGACTAAAATGAAAATTAGTTAAAATAGCATACACGACAAGAGACATCGATTAGCTTACATACTGTCTTCAGTTAATGAAATTTGATTATTTGAAAAGAGATAATGGCTACAGGCGTCATGAAAAGGAAAGCGAGGGGGATTTATCTTGATAAGTGTCTGATTTTTAGCTTATGAGAATATTGAAAATATTTTTTTAATTAAAGAGGGACACTTCTTTCTATGTATTGTCTCTTATCATTTGTATAAAGTTTAAGCTGTTATATATCACCCTAATTGTAGGCAACACTTTGTTTATTAGTATGCTTATTGCTATAGTGCAAGTGAGAAGTCTACAGTCAGACGCATTTGGCCGTAATTAGTGCTACATGCTTCATCCAATCTTCATTACTGGCATAGATACCGCTTACGTGGTTATAGCCGAATTTCAGCTTTGCGTTTACCTTTATGGAATATTCATCAGTTATTTAGGCTCTCATTATCACCTAAATTACGAACTGGTTTTTAATGAAGTTAAGAATTTAGTGAAGATTTTGGATATCAAAGGTTCTCATTTAAAGTAAAAATGAAAAAAATTTAAAAAATTTAAAATCGAATATATTTACTCTTCACAGTTCCGTTTTTTAGCATTAAAAGCTATAAAAGGATCTTTGAATTGATTTTGATAGGTCAGTTTGTATGGGAGCTATATGCTATGTTCGAACGATCTGAATAATTTCTTCAGATTTTGTAGTAATGTTTTAGAAAATAACCAAGTTTGATGAAGACCTCTTTAAAAAACAAGTTTTTCCTACCAGGTGTTAAGTTAAACCATTCGGCTTATATGACAACTATATGTAATAGTTGTCTGATCTGTACCGTTTCTTCGGAGATGGTATCAATACTTTGGAGTTTAATTCAAGCCGAATTTCATGAAAATATCTTGTGAAATAAAAATGATTCTCATAAAAGGACTTGAGCTTGATCGTTGAGCTTGTATGATAGCTATATGCTATAGTGGTCTAATATCACCCGTTTCCACAAGTAAGCTGCTGCGTTGGAAGAAAAGTATGTGGGCAAAATTTCAGACCGATATCTCAAAAACTGAGAGACTAATTCGCGTATTTACGGATGGAGAGATGAACATGGCTAAATCGTCTCAGCGCGCTGGTTTGATATTTTATGAATATATATATATATATATATATATATATACATAAATATTCGACGTTCTAAGCTGGGCATGAAAAACTTCCTTGCAAAGCTTTTATACACTGCTGAGGCTATAAAAATGTTCAGACATTATAAGTAACAGCAGAAATAGTAGAATAAAGGCTGTTAGCTATTCTTAGGAGCTCACTGTTTACTTACTTCTGCTTACTTAAGAAAATACTTAATTCATACTCTTTTCATTCGAATTAAAACTTTTTTCTCCATACATACACGGGATATGATGCTTCAGCGAAAGCTCTTGCAACTCGAGGGCCATGGAAGCAAGGACACCCACGCACACAATGGAATGACAAAGTGTATAAAGATACGCTTTTTTTGAGATTCTCTTGAATTTTTAAAATCCATCTGATACAATTTTTTGAATTTTTCTTTAGACTAAAGTTGCTTTGTTTTAAGGAACTAAACTCTTAACGAATGGATCTTAATCTTTATAAGATCATTTTTCTAGGAACGTTTGTTGATGTACATTTTCGAGAGCATTAAGAACATATTTAAGTGCTTAAAACAATTTATGATCGTTTGCTTTTTTCGCCCGATCCACTATTTTAAGTAGTCAAGAAATCTTAAGAAGTTAAAAAATCATCTTTCTGATATACATACATATAAAACAGTATAATTCAAACATAGTACAATTTGAATTTTGTTTTTTTTTTTGGTAAAATATTTCAGCATAATTTTAATCATACTTACTTAAAGCAGCTTTGCGCAACTGTCAGTCATTTAACTCAGTATTTAAATAACTCTACTCCTCTAAGGACAAACCATAAATTACCAAATGAGTGTGGAATGCTTCATTAATATTATATGAAAAGCATTTCCCTAAATTAAAAACAAACATTCACACAAAATAATAGCTTTTTAACTAATACGAAAATATTACCCGAATGCCATTGTTGCAGTCTCTGCGGCACTGAGGTAAGCAAAAGTAATTTAATATACCCAAAAAGTGACACACACTCGAGCGAATGTCTGCGCCGCGCCGCCCTTTGCCACCCACTTGAGGCTGATCACAAGCGACACCTCACTAAATTTTTAACGCGCAAGTGACAGGCGTATCCTCTTTCATTAAAAAACCGTTTCCACACCTCGTAAGTGTATGTATGCCTGTATGGGTGTGTGGGTGTGTGTGTGTGTAATCAAAAAATGCGGAAATGGAATGTCAGAAGTGCAGAAGTACACTCGTTTACTTAAGATACAAATAAGGCCATATGACACTTAGTACATTAACTACATGCACGGCTGTGTGAATGCGAATAAATTTAAACGTCTGCTTAATAAAAATGCCGTTGACAAACGCACAGACATATATACATATGTAAATATGTGCATATGTTATTGTTGTGCTTGTGTGTTTATGTAAATGCAGAGGCTTAAGCGCTGAGTGCCATTTGATATGACACGCACACGGCGCGGCACAAAGCGGCCGAAAAGCAAAACCCTCGTAAATATATATTAACATATGTATGTGTGTGTGTGCATACCTTTTGTTTAACAATTCTTGCACAAATATTTCACAAAAATGCGTTTGCATGTGTGTGTGTGACATGAAATATTTCACTGCTGACACATATGCGTGTGTGTGCGTATGTTTGTGCGTGCTTGTTTTTGTGTCTGCCACATAATGGCGCACACGCATTTAACTCAATTTAAAATATCCCTAAATCGCTTATCCTTGTGGGTTTGCCGCCGCCGACGGTTTGTTGTTTCATTGCTATTGTTGTTGTTGTTGTTGTTGTTGTTGTTTGCATTGTGTTGTGCCTGCGTAATCTTGTGGGCTTTCGCTTTCGTTTCGGTCGCTCGCAATTTCGCATTTTTGGTTGGTTCGCTTTTACTCGTGTTGTTGTTGTTTTTGCTTTTAGTCAATTGCGTGCCAGTTCGCCTTGTTTAAAGCTCAATGCGCAGATGCCAAGTGGAAATACCAGTTTAACCCTCCCGATCAGTTGGCCAAACCGCTGTGTCCAACACTCCACTGCTGCCATCACATCCACCGTGGCAACCTCACCAATCAAGCGTCTAACCAAACTGACAGTGCCGCACTCATTCCGCTAAAAGATCGCTGTTGTGTGTTTGTGCCGTTTGTTTATTTGTATTTGTTGTTTTCCGATTCGTTTTGCTTTTCCATTGTGTGGCTTCGAGCTGTCGTTAGTTCCTGCTGCTCCTTGACACACTCCTTGAAGAAAAAGTCTCGAGTTTTGTTGTCTTGTCTTACTAACATATTATCTTACACTGTAAACACATACGTATATGAACATTTATACATATGTATGTGTGTGTGTGTGTGGGGAAGTACCGACACTGAGTTTATGTTTCTTGGTCACATGTGCCGGTATTGGGTTTCAGGCGTGTCAACACTTGCTTTCAGCAACACTAACTGCCAACTCACATCAAAACCGTAAAACCTCGAAAGCAATAACAAAAACAAGCATAAACCATTGAAAGGGGTGTGAGTGCGCCAAAATATTAAAACCAACTCTTTGTGCACTCGCCTATTCATATGTATGAATGTGTGTGTTTGCCTGCCAGCATGGTGTGAGAAGTGTGAAAAATATATTCCAATGAATTTGAAGCCTCACAGCAGCAACAAAAACAACGACAACAGCGCATTTGTCAGTAAGACAATACCAGCATTAAAACAAAACGTCCATTTCATTTACATATCCACAAATATAATTCACACATATCATTTGCCTTTGTTGCGCTGCGTTTTGTTTTATGTGTTTTTGTTGTTTTCCCTCTACGCCCTTGCTTTTGGGTATCGAATTATACGCACTTTTAAACAGCACCGCGTAATACAAAGTATATGGTTCCATATGTGCGGAGCTTACAGGCCGCACGCAGCTGTGATTCCTGTATTTTTGAAAAACTCAACAACAGTTAGCAGCAGCTGCTGGACTCTATATGTGTTTTCTAAGTATGCATTTAGGCGCTTGAGCGTTTTGATGGTGAATTTGTGGTAATTTTTATTTGTTTTAATTTTTATATTTTGCTAATGCTGAAATTCCTGGAATAGAAATGGTAACCGTTATTTATGGCAATAAATTAATTAAAATTTCGAGGAAGTCAATTTAGTAGCCGATATCATATTATGTTTAATTACATCATGTCTAAGGTTGCATGGTCGAAAAAAAGTGTTATTTGAAAGTTTCAATGGACTATAGCGTATTAAATGAAAAATCATCGGAGTCGATGGCCGCAGTAGTTTGTACTTCTTTCTGACTATTAGGATTAATATTTTTGTATATAGAAATAAAAGAAAATTTATTTGTTACCTTTGACTTATTTGGTGTACTAAGCTCGTTTGACTTAAAAGCCATACTAAATAATTTTAGAAAATTTATTTCCTACAGAGAGACCCGTTATAAATATAAAATATGCTTCTAGTGTGGAATTTTCGCACCAAAAATTTATTAAAATTCTATAATTTTGAAAAAAATATTTTTTGAAAAAAACACTTATAAAAATTCCAAATGGCTTTACATACAGTTTTAAAATTTGTTTGCAAAATCTCATCAGTTTTTATATTATATCTATCAAAAATAATGGAAACGAGTATTTTTGAGTTATTACTTTATTAATATTGACATATTTTTGTAGTGCCATATGACAGGACAGTGGCGGATTCAGAGGGGAAAAATGGAGAACTATTATTTAATATAATTATTTTCATTTTTCGAGTCAAGAACTATTTCTGCATCAACCCCTGCAGGCCATGCCACATTTCCTCTAAATATTTGAAGCAGCTGAAGTGCCAAGTTTTATCTGATAACGCGATTTAACCAATCATAAACCCAAGTACTTTCTAAGGGGGTACTCTAGTATCACTTTGAGACCAGAGTTACCCCGTTTTTAGCAATTGTTAAAAAAATATTTGATAGCTTTGCTATCCATTTTTTATCATTTGATTATTTATATTTGAAGAATACGAAAAATTAATAAAAAAAAACGAAACAAATCATTGAGTTATAGGTCCTTAAAGTAGAGGAAGAATAAAAAACCTTGTCCTCGTCGCCATGATATCTACTCTTGTGGTCATCTGAAAAATAAAAGAATGATGGACTCTTGATTAGTACGATTGTTGCTATCCCAATAAGTTGCGAAATAAATGATTTATATGATAAATAGATACTTGTAGAATACGAATGCCATATTTCAAGTAAATTAGCTGATCCGAAATAGAGATATTGTGGCAATGACATCGAAAAATGTAGCTCCGAAAAAATCGCGTTTAAAGACGGCCCACTGAGCCTACTACTGATCCTAGCTTCGAGCGCGACAAGTTCTCAAGACTGTATTTCCAAAACTATTATTAGGATAATCTTCAAAATTTAGATCAATATTCTAGAGGTGTTGTAGTATTTAATAAGATAATAAAAAATTGCGAGTTTTTGAAACCCGCAAACCCTATTGTTGCAGTCGCCCACTAAACCGGTCCAGTTGTTACGACACTAAAACGGCTATAGCTTCGGAAATAATGTAAATTCTGAAAAGTTCTTCTAGAGAGATATTTTTGAATAATTAAACCATCGAATTATGAAAAAAAAGTTTCAACTTTTTAAAATTTATAGACTAGAATACCGCTTAAAACAAAGATCAGATCGAAAGAGAAGCTTTCAAGCGTAAATTTGTATTTGAGAGATATCTGAACATACAATTTCCATCAAAAAAACAAATACAAATAAAAAGCCTACGGTCTTACAGTATTTTTCATACAACTAGAATGCTAAAAGATGCCTAGACACGCTCTGTTAACTCTACCCAAAGCAGTATCAGCAGTTGCAACATAGAATAATTGAAACTGCTGCAAATCATAGAAGCAACAAATCAATCAGAGCCAACACAACAGACGTCGGACCAACTACAGAGAACAAACATAAGCTTTTGCCATCCTACGCATACTACTTACTTATACATATGTACTATATGCTACACACATAACGCATAGTAGGCCTCAACCTACTACACCAGCAGAGGCTGCAACATTGACACCGTTATGCATATCAATTTTGCTGGCAGAAAGGTGAGCAGCATTGGGCTAAAATGAAAAATGCAATTAACCGTGTGCACAGACACCATGCCACACATGCCACAAACATAACACCCTATAAATGTACGTACCAATCTGCATGTGTGTATGTACATGCAACGTCAGCGAGACTCGTGCTGCAGTGTTACTTGTTAGTGTTGCTGTTGTTGTTGTTGTCGAAGTCAAAGTTTTTTTGTTGCAACAGTGGCGCTTGCCGGCATACCGCTGGCAACTGCCAAGCAATGTGATAGAAATGTTAGACTCGCTGGCAGGTGAAGTTTGCCGCGCCTAATGAACGCTGGCAGCATGGCGAAATGTGGCAAGCGGCAACCGCACACCGGACACTGTGGGTACTGCAATGGCGCATGCCGCACAAACACCAATGCGCCAAAATATTTCTACTTAGATCTGTGGCATGCGAAAGCCGAAAAAAAGTGTGCATAAGTTTTTACGGCTACCTTTTGTGGCATATTGGTTTTGTTGTAATTTTAAGTTTTTTTTTGTAATTTTAACGGTTTTTGTTATTATTTCATTTTATTTTTTTTTTTTGTTTCTACTCTACTGTTTGCGAAAAACTGGGTGTGTTGCAAGTGTGCGAAACTTGCAACCACGAAAATATGTAGAAAGGGAAGCGTGAAGTTACATTTGAATAAGTGGTCGCATTACATGCATACATTTGAACATATATCTGAGTAATCGTTTATGTGGCAAGTAATACGGGTTTGTGCATACATATGTACATGTACATATGTGCTGGTGACTCCACGCTCATGCGGCATATTTGAATTTATGTTGGCACTGTCGCATTGCATGACTCACCAACTCACAGCAGACAACTACACTTGCCACTTGCCACTTGCCACTCACCATTTACCATTCACTACTTGCCACTTGCCGCTTGCCATTTGTTAATGTGCCATGCTTGTAATTAAATCAGTCTGGAATTTTAATTTTTAATGGCATACAAAAAGAAATTACTGCTAATGCTTCGTGGCGTTGCCGGCGACAGCCCCAGCGAACTGCAAGCGCAGACAAGCCCGCAGACTCCGCTAGAGCGGTAAGGTGGCAGCGGCTTTTACCAAATGCTTTTCATTTTCACCTACTAAACTTAAGAATAATAACAATAAAATTGTACAAAATTTATTTGCGGCAATAATTTGATATTTTATAGCGTAGCGCCACTGTGTGGCAACATGAGGAAAAAGATCACAAAATTAAAAGCAACAAAAACACACAGGCACTAGACAACAATTTGGTGCAGACGAAAAGAGCAAAATTAAAAACATAGTTACTGTGTTGGTGTATCTATGTGTATGTGTGCTGTGCGTATGTGAGGTAGTAAACGGCAAAAACGGGCACGAAAATTGAGGAAGACATGAAAAAGCTTTTATCTACAAGATGTCTGTATTAAACTGAACTTAACTACCGTGGGCCAAATGCAGACAGACAGGCAAACAACTAGCTTACCACAACTACACACACACGCACACATATATATGGGCATACGAGTTTGTATATCCGTAAACAGTCGTTTATACCCCACCTTGTAGTCATGGCAGAGTAGTAGCTGTAGCGTAGCGAATGGTTGCCAACGGCAGCACCCAGACAGTCAGCGCAGCTTCGCGAACAGTACCCTGCAGTGTCTAGGCTACAGCTATATACATATATAAATATGGTACTTACAGTTCACTATATGCGCCAAGCTAAGCTGTACCGCTTGTATTAAGCTGCTGCCTTGATTCCCGACTGTCAACAGCGCTACACTAAATGCTTTAAAGCCTTGATTTTTATGGCAAAGCGGTTATCTGGCGTAGCGCGCTTTAGTGTTTAGGATCTCTTTCATTACAGTTAGGTGCACAGTTATTAAAACAGGACTTGTGTTGTTGTTTGAGAGGTTAAAGACAACCTGGGAAGTAAAAGTTTATATGATTACTTCCAATCAAGTAATTAGGTGCGAGAAATCGGTCGTTTGTAGGATAAGATACTGATTGTTTCTGAGTTTGTTTGAATAGTTGCTCTCAGACATTATTTTTTGAACTTCATTTAGTATTCTAAATTACTAAAAGTACTAATCTCTGTATCCCGAGTAGTTATCTTACTAATTTCGATAGCATAAGAGCCCTTTGTGAGCTTCTGGATTATTTCTGGAAAGAGGCTTTCTTTTGTCAGCCGTCTGAAATCAAAAAGAAGCTCGAACAAGCAATGAATTAAGAGGTAAACAACAGTATTTTAAAAACACCATTCGTTGATACACTTTTATTCCTACAACAACTACTAACAATTTCGGAATTTCGAGAGAAAAAATTAACGAAACGATATTAACTTCAACACCAGAACACGCTTAGCATGGTTAAAGCCTATAAGCACTATTTTCAAGAAAAATCGAAATTTGGTATTGGGAGATAACACAGGGCTGCACAGAGTGAAAAAATTTTAACTTTAAAATTATGTTGCAAGTAGTATGTTGGTGAAGAATCACTTCTTTAAACATTTTTGTCTACAAAACCTGAGAATTATTTATTATAATTTATTTATTTTTTGGAGTATTTATTTATTATTAAAAAAATTCATTAGTTATCATAGAGAAAAAAATCTCAATCCCAAATAAACTTAAACCCCACAAATGGAGTATCTGGTGCCGCCAGTGTGCACACATGCCGCACACTAACACTTCCACACTTTCCACTTAAGCAGCAGCAATGGAACTATGCTCGTAGTTGTTATTGTTGTTGCTAACGTTGTTCTACTAATGTAAATGCTGTTCAAGCGGCTGTTACCATTTTTACGCTTGTCGCTGTGTTGTACTTCAACGCATACACACACACACACAAGCAGCTCTACATGGCTGTGTAGCTGATGAGGACTAATTAGTTTTAAGTTCTTTAGTGCCTCGCTAACAAAGAACCTGTAAGGCCGACCGACGCGCAACGCTTGTTGTCTGCCACAGCTGTGCGTTGTTGTTGCTGCCACCATTGCCATTGTTGCCGTTGAAACTAACGCAAAAAGCGCTTTTTTCATAGTGACTGCATAAAGAGTTTGTAGTGTAACAAGTACTGTATGTACGGGTGTGTGGATATATATATACAGAAAAATATGTGTGTGTGTGTTGATGTATATCTGTCGCTTTGTAGTACTTGCCGTTGCTTTTTCAACTCTTCTGCCGTTTTTATTGTTATTATCTGCTCGTATTATGTTAGCTGTTATAATTGTTGCCGCCCCATAATGGCAAGAAACCGCTTGAATTCTGCGCCAAAGCAAGTGCGCAAGCGCTACAAACATATTCACAAGTGTTGTTGTTTGTAAATAATAAAAAAATGAAATTAAATAAAAAGTATATGAATAAAAATGTATAAAACAAGTAAAATGACAACACTCGCCATAACAATAAGATATTAAGAAAGATGAAGACAACGAGCAAAAAAAAAAAACGAAAACAAACTTGTGATTATCGGCAGTAAAAACTAATGCTGCGGCCGTTCGACCCATGCGAGTAGAGTGACCAAACTCAAACAACAACAAATAATACAAAATTCGGACCTTTATTTTCGGGTTTCTTGCGCAGTCGTTGTTGCTGTTTTAGCTCCACTAGCTGTATGGTAGTTTGAGAAAAAAAGATGTAGTTGCCTTACATTTGCCACAGTCATTTCTCAGGTATTGATGTGGCCGCATTTTTGGCTAGTGAAAATTGGTTGAAATTATTTTGGGCGTAAAGCTAATGCCTTTGGTAGTTTCGTTGATGATGCGCTCGACACTTGATTCGTTTGTTGTTTACTTTTTTGTTTCATTTTTTGTTTTATTTTTGTTTTTTTTTGCGTTTTTTTTTTTTGTTATTTTTCTTTTTTATACTGTTTTGGTTGTTGTTGTTTTGTCTGTGTTGCTATTTGGCTCTTGTTGCATGATTAGTAGTGCGCTAACAACTTATTTGTTGCTATCACAAACTATCTAACTTTGCAAAGCGTTATATGAGAGCGTGTGTGTGTGTGTGTATGTAGCATATATTGCTATATACATGTATACATATATCTATGTATGTGTGTTTAAATGGGTTTCTTATTCCTTGAATTGCTGTGTTTTACGCCGTTGAAGGTTAAATTTTGGGTTTAATTGAGTTGAACATTTGAGGTCAGGAATATGCATATATTTTGGGGCATCTTCATATACATACCTCATATTTCTACATTCTAACTATGAGTACGTAGCACATCTATCTCAATACATATAATCTCATCGCTCATGTGAAATCTGTAAACTTTTCCATGTTCTGCGTTCCAACTTCAGCTCATTCATGCATACAAATTTTATTTTATGCAAAATTCTATAATTTTTCGGTGACCAGTAGAGTCCAGTTCTTAGATTAGAATTAGAGCGACTTTCATTATATCAGAACCATAAAATGATCGGCTTCCGACAGATATAACCAATATATAACCCATAAATAACCAATATATAACCAATGTGTAGCCAATATATAACCAATATGTAACCATTTTATAACCAAAACTCAAATTTTATATCGTTTTTGCTTTGTCTGTAAACTTATGAAAGTGATGTTACGTAATTTTTCATTTTAGGTGTCTATATAAACATTCGAAAAAAATAACAAATTTTGAAATTCACTTGTACCTGTATATAACCCCTTAATAGAAATTGGGAGCAAAATTTTTAGAATCTAAAGCAAATTATTAGATATTAGTATTATTCATATATTCAATTTCTCTAACAATTTAAAACAGTAAATATTTTTTTTTCGACTGATTGACCTTTCATTTTCAAATTACTAAAAATAACCCACAACGAAGTTTAGCGTGCCTTTTTATTAGCCACATTATCTGAAAACTGACCAACCAGCGACCCAAAAAATCACGCCAACTACAAGCCAAGAACTTTTTCTCGCTCACCGAAAACTTTCAATATTTAACGACCAGAAGCAATTTCCAAACGGTCAACGCTGGTCAAGGGACGTTTCCCAGTCATTAAACAATTTAGTATATTTTATGCCTGTAAATATGTTTGCGACGCTGATAACCGAGCGAGTACGCGCCTAACTACACGTCGGTCCTTTAATCGCTTTCAATGAAATTTACGACGTTAATGGCTGTAAAATTGTTACGACTAAAGTTAAAATTTCCAATTTCCTCTGAAAATCAAATGCTTACGAGCCACAAAAACTTATTGTACCTTTGTACATATTTTCGGCTATAAGACACACCCCTTGCCCACCTCTTGTTACCGAACTAATAATCAACCAACACACACATACATATATAAACCAAGTGAGTGCAATAAAGCTGAAGCTGTGAGCGACACACCGAATGCTTGGACTATTTAAAGCGCCTTCGTTGACAACCGAGTAGCGACACTGGCTGCCGCTTGTTTTTGTACGCACAGCTAGCGGAACTACTATTAGAATAGATGCTGCCGCTTTGCTGCTGTTGGTGTTGCTGCTGTTGGCATTGTTGTGTTGCCGCCGCCGCCGATAGCGTTCTGTCAATATAGCTGCGCATAAAGTAAAGTAAAGTAAATTGCTTGGAGAATTCCCCAAATACCCTTGGGAATATGCCCCGCCCCAAAATAGCAACATTAACCGAAACTGTATTGTTTGTTGTTGTTCTTTTTTATTGTTAGTGTGAGTGTCGAAGCGCGCATTAGACGCATTAGAGCATTGTGTACGTGAAGTGAAGTGCAGTGGGACGCCAAGCACCAAGTGGGGGTATACCCATTTGAACATCTTCACTACAGTCGAACACCCCGCCTTGGGATATATTTATTGTGCGTATTGTCTGTCGACCGGCACAACAGGAATTTATCTTTATTACCAGCATGATGAGCTATGTATGTATGTGTCTGTGTATATTAATGTGTCTGTGTCGGTCAGGAAGGAGAGTTTTTATAATGCCCGCGGGAAAAGCTCTCTAGGAAATGTTTATTGCATTAAAGTGGTAGTATTCTTGGCAAAATGGTTTGGGACTTAACTAGTTAAAAATTTGAGCCATTGTAGGCACTCAGCAAAGTAGAGAAAGAGATTTATATTTTGAAGCTTATGAAGCCATATATATATATATTTTTATAGTGTTCTTAAAACAAATTATCTAAATATGCTCTCAAAGCTTCGACAAATTTCTGAAGAAGTGTATTTCGAGAGTTAAGGACAGCTGGGCCAGGAATTTCGAATTTGTCTTCGCTGTTTTTTTCATACTTGAAAAAAAAAATGTTTCATCTGCTTTCCTTAGCGGTCCGGCGTTTTAAGCTGTCCAAGTGAGATCTCTGTTAGGATCGACCTCATAATCTAAGCAATGATAGATATTGTAGTTTTTCCATCTTTTTCTTCTATTTTTTCAACTAAAGGTATGGTTCTCCATCTTTTTCCGTCTTAGAAATCAGTAATTTCCAAAGCAAACACATTTCCAAGTAAATGCCAAATCCCGAAAAAGCTTTTTCTCAGTTTCACAAGTATAATTTGGGTACAAAGTTCTGTATTAATAATACTGTTTACTATTTACTATTTATATATAATTCATGTAATTTAGACGTCCCATAATGACTCTTTGGTTCGGAAGATGTTGTCATCTCTTTTCCTCATACTAATTTTGGATTATTTCTCAATTGATAGTAAAGATTTATGGGAAAAGCTCTCCTAATAGGTAGGCTTTTTGACATCTTCACTTGTTTTGTTGAACTTAAAGCGCTTGAAAAGCTTCAGTAGCTTGATTAAACTTGTGTTCTTCGAAACATAAATTAATTCAGTGTCAAAGGGCAACAATATTCCAAAAAAAAAAAATAATAACTTAACAAAAATTGTAATGCATTTATTTCCGATTTTTTATCAGTAAACCGTTGACAGGATAATTAAGTGCCGCCAACATGAATGTAATTAAGCACTTAAAGGCTATGCAGTACCTTCTTCTATTATTTTTTCTAAAAGCATTTTATTTTGGGGTGAAATTGCCGCCGCTCTTGCTCGGAAATTAAACCCTTGTGCACCAAATTTTCGTGCGGAATTCAATTACAGCTCATTTATTGTATGCCAAGTGCTTAGCCGTATCCCCTGGCTCCTTCATTACTAATGAAATGCCCTACAGGGCAGCTTAAGCGTACGCATGTAAATGGATTTGCGTGTATTTGTGTTATTAACGCTGAAGATGCCTGGGGCGATTTTACGACAATTGTCGGCAGATGCCCGCCAAGTTTTTTAAACCTGTTGTCAGTTTTACGCAAATATGCATAGGCTATAAACCCACGGTTGCGTGTGTGTGTGTTGACAGCGCTGTCAGATTTCGAAAAACACACGCACACATACGCAATTCTGAACTATATATGATTGATGTGCACTGTCAACGCCCAACGCTTAGCTTCAAATATTTATCCATGCAAGTGCACAGCGCAAAAAAAAAAAAAGAAAAGTAGAATAAAAACTGAACTGAAATGGAAAAAAGGGAATTTAGAAAAAAATCACACAACAATGCAGCTGTTAATAGTAGACATGCCTTACTTGCCGTTTGTTTATTTACGCGCTGCGTACATTTGTTTGTGCAGCGCGCATTTTCTCCATCTCAAATGACAGCGGCGATAAAAATAAAAATTGCTATCGAATGAAAAATGGGCGCACATGGTGACAAAAAATGCGCTGCCCCGCATCGACCCGCTTGCTGGCTGCCACTACTGCAGCTATAAATTCTATGTGAGTGTGTGTTTGTGCGTGTGCATTTCCCAGGATCATGCCACTAAGCGCCGTGGGTGTCCTTTTTTCGCTGGCTCCCATACTTACATATTTATTTTGTCGTCAGTCGTCGTCACCAGGCGACACGCTGATCGATCTGTCAACGCTGTTATTGACTGCTCGCTGCTGATATTTTACTCAGTGTGCCCATTGTCTCCCGCTTTCGCTATAGCCAGCTCTATCGCCTTCACCTTCTCCAACGCTTTCTTCACATCATTTGTTTTATCAGCAGTGCGCTTAGGGCATTACACTACCTTTTTTGTTATTTTTAATTTTTTCCCTTTTCTCTTTCCTGGAATGAAGTTATGCGCTTGTTTATACTCCACTTCATTTGACTGACAATTTATTATGGAGAGAAGCGCAAATATTTTTATCATTTCCTGCAAATAAATTTCGTAAAAATAAATTGTATGTTATTTCGCTCATGGAAATTACTTTTAAATCCACTTTTACTTTATTGTTTTTTTATTCTTATTATTTTTTGTTGTTTTTATTTTTGCCTGTTTCTCATCCGAAGTTTTTCCAATTTATATTAAGGTAGCAAGCTGAGTTTGCTTCATCCCTTATGAAATTTGTAAGCATACTTACAGGCGTACGCACATGTCGTTGTCAAATACAGACAAGTTTATAAATAAACACACACATATTTCTAGACACATACTCGCATATTTATATACATATGCACTTAGGTAGTAATTTTAGCTATCAAATTGCTTTGCAATGCTTGCCAATTTGCTAGCGCACATTTTTAGCTGCAAACACACACACAAGCAAAAAGCATATATCTTCTTTACATATGTATTTGTGTATATATGAGTAGTATGAAAGCTCCTTGGCGCGCCCCGCTGCCATTACACGGCGTATCGAAGCTACTTAATATCTTATTTTCATCTGATTTCACTTGAATTTCGTAAGAATATCATTCGGCTGCCTGGCAGCGCCTCACCTTGCCATGCATACATGATTTAAATTATGTAAATTCGCATTGTGAAAAGCACACCAACGCAACAGTAGTGCCGCCAAACGAACGCGCACTCACCCTCCGCTGCGTATTCACGTATCCTGGAGCTCGTAGCGCTTGCGCTATCTGTAACTGATAGGCAAATCTTCTTACTTTTTACACGGATTTCTAACTCCCATCACAATTTGCTACACTTTGATGTAAGTAATACTTTGTTTTTGTGATTTCGTGCGTGTGTATATGGGTGCAACTGTGCGCCTCTCAGCACAAAGTGTTGCAAAGGCTTTCTACCGGCTTTGCACCCCCTTAGCTCGCTTTGTGAATCTCAGCATTTCCCAACGGCATTTCTATTAATTCTTCTGTAATTCTCTTTGCGCTTTGTGCGAAGACTCCAGTTGATTTCTGTATTTTATGAAAATTATGCAAAATATTATCAGAATAATTGATGAAGCATAGATAACGCAAAAGAGTGAAAAGAGTGAGTGATGTCGATGGTGGGTGTATAACGGTGCAGCAGTTGCGGCTGCAATGCTTTTAAAATCAATTTCAGCGAAGTAGACTCCAGTGTCCAGATTAGCATTTCAAGCGTGTAAATAATATTCCCCGTCGAGAGAAGAGTGAATTTGCATAGCATATTCACTGAAAGGATGAGCGGCTTCACAACTTAAACAGAATATCACACTATACCTACTTAAATAAGTAAATATAATTTTTTTATTTAAATCTGCTAGCATATTAAAGGCGCAATTAATATAGTGTCTTTTTTGACAACCCTAAAAGAAAAAATAACAAAAGCTGACAACTTAGGCTTAGGAAAATGGAGTACTACGTAATAGCACAACTATAATAAAATTTAACTGCTTACTTTTCGAAAAAAAAATTGTAAAAGTAACCCTTCAGCGTAAAAATTAACTAGTTACTTTTAGGAATAAAGTGCAACTAGTCACTTTTAGGAATAAAATGTAACTAGTTATTTTTGGGAATAAAATGTAACTAGTTACTTTTGGGTATAAAATGTACCTAGTCATTTTTTGAACTGAGCCATTGAACTAAGCAATTGACAATCGCCAATTATGTACAAAAGTAGTAATTATATCTAGCCAAGCCATGCGCGCTTAAAAGCCACTGTTTTTATCGAAAGTAAAAGAACGAGCTCTAAATTCGTTGAACATGGGCAATATGTGTAACTGCCTTATTTATTCACCTTCTTTTCATGTTAAGCTGACTATTCTAAACTTTTAAAACCTCATTTATGGCCAGTTAAGTACTTTGCAACTATTTTTTTCACACCAGGCCTTTATCACAAAATAAATTAATCAAAATGGAGTTCCAGGTGAGTGAGGGAAGCAAACAACGCCCACAACTTGCAGCTGCACCTGCCATACAATATTTTCTTTACGAAAAAAACAATATTCATAATCATAAACATTTTTATCAGATGACATATAACTTTAACGAGTTCAAGATAGAACTGATAAAATTACAAGAAAACAATTTGGTGTATGCTCCACTTTCAACCTAATGTCAACTAGATATATAGATATTAACCTTTAACCTCACTTTAAACGCTCAATTTCTACAAATGTAAGCAAGGAGTCTTTATGAAGCATGAAGAATGCTTGTATGTAGGGCATAAATACCTTCTTGGAAGCCACACTGAACTATAAATGGAAAAGGTATTAAAATTATGGTCTATTACGGCTAAAATTTGATTTAAGTTGCTTAATATTATACAGTTTATTTTCATACACACAACATTCATACATACATATGTACATATGTTTAAGAGTGTTCGTCTAGTAATAATATAGGATCATATACACGTGCTCACCGTCTTGAATGTATGTATGTAAATTTTTTATCTCTTCTTGCCGCCAACAAAGTCCTGTCAAACAACAAAATTTATTATTATCGCATTTTGTTGTGTATTTAATGTTTTAACATATAAACATTAACACAAACCTTGGCGCAAACAAAAAACTCATAAAAAGCATTATATCCAAAGTCAAGGAACAAATAAATAAGCAAGCAACAACCACAAGCGATGAAAGAGGATAAATACACACTTGTTCCCCAGCATAGCCAGCAATGCAGTTTTATTGATATTTGCTTGTCGGTTTTTCTCGGACACAAAACACTTGTTGTAAAAGCAAATAAACCGGCGGGCATCGGATAAAGCATAAAAGCGAAAGCGGTGCCGAACAAAGTCGTTTTATTGAAACAGTACAGAAAATAAATAAGCAGAGGGAAACCAGTAAGAATAACACTTGAAGAGATGCAAAGTGCCATTTTAGGATAATTCTTCATTTGCGGAGCACACTCGCGGTATAAATGCGTCGGCTTGCTTGTGTTTGTGTGTGTGAGTTGGTGTGTGTATATTTATTATGAATATTAAAATCGGAAATAAAAAATTGTGTATAAACTAACTGTGTAAACAGCCGGCAAGAGGTCGCATGAAAGCCGGCGTTACATAAGAAAAAAGGTAAATACATAAAGCATTTATTGCCAAGGTTCGGACGAATTTAGAGCCATGAATAATTTGCGCTTCCTTGCCGTTCGAGACACTGAGTGACTTTAATGCGTGTATCGCTCAGCAGGTGGAATTATTATCCTCGAGCGTAATTGGAAACTAGTTACAGACTAGTTTGGAAAGTAACTAGTAAAAATTTTGCCGGAGAAAATTTAGTTAATATTTTTATAAAGTTGGGAACTTACGAAATGAACTAGTAACAACGATAACTAGTTACAACGGGAACTAGTTAGAGGTTAGTTCGTAAAGTAACTAGTTAAAATTTTACCAAATAAAGTACAATTATATTGTTTTTGTTGCTCTAAAAAATAATAAAAACAAATTTCTCTTCATTCTAAAATCTCAACATGTAAATTTTTTCAATTATCAGGCTTGTCTCAACTATAAAAATGTATAGAAAATCCATAAAAAGGTATTATTGCTATATTAAAGATCAAATAATCAGACCCCAAATTTCAAAATTTGTGGCAAAATTCACCGTTAAACAAGCAACCGCGCCTCTTTATACTCAACTATTCGATTACTATCTCTATTACTCGAAATATGATATGCGAAAAAATCCGTGCACAAACTCCTACGCCCTCAACGGTCATACCTATTACGCATGAGGCATGTGTTGTGATAACCCTGCGGTCGGGCCAAGCGCCAAATGGCATAGAAAAACACTTGAGAGGATGCATATAAAAATAAAAGAATCTTCGGAATGTGTTGAAAGTACCAACTTATAATGCTTTATGCCCACAAAGGCCAAGCACATTATGAATTCGAGAAGTAATAATAAAAACGGCACACACAAACACACGCACTCAGGCTGAGACAATATTGGTAACCTGATCGTTTACAAGGAGTTGTTTATCCCTACAGAATTCAGACACTTACATGCTTATAAAAATAATCATAAGCACATTTAGAAGTCGCATGTTTTACGACGTTGTTCCATTATATTATCTGCCTTGGCATGCATGCACACGCGAGTGCGTGTTTGTTGTTGTATGCATGTGTGTGTGTGAAAATATTTGATAGTCATTTGTATGTGTATAGCCATAAAAATAGAAACACGTGTGCATGTGCATGTGGTAGTGACGTTTTTTGACTCGCATATGACTCGCTTCGCATAATGATTGTTCAAATCTCATAAGGATAATAATGATTGATATTTGACAGCCAAGGATTTTGGAATCTTTTGTGCATTTCAAGTATCAGTTCACATTGTTAATTCATTCTCTTATACTTCCCTTTGTTCTGCTCTTCTTTCTTGCAGTAAACCACTACAAAAACAATAACCAAACAAAATAGAAGGGAAGAATTTGATTCATTTGTTGGCGCACAGTGTGTGGTAAGTAAATATGTAAGTGTATTTAACATAGATAGATTAGATTGTGCACATGTATGGAGTAATATAAATTTGTTAACACTTTAATAGGCTAGCATTGTAATCTTTAACATGAGTATAAAGTCATTATCGGATTTTCACTTGAGCGTCTGCAGCTAGTGTAAACAGAGAAGGGTCGCTTTGCTGCACATACATTTGTATGTATGCACATTACTCTGTACATATGCAAGTGTTGCACTTGTTACGGCTGTGGCAGCTGGAAAATTTATGATAAACATTTATTTTTTGATGAATTACTTGTTAGTGATTCAAAGAATTAGAAAAATGAGAAGACAAGTTTCATGTAGTCGTTGACTTTTCGAGCATCTTTGAGACAATTTTTAATTAATCTTTAAATTTTCGGCAAAATTATG